>MU226668.1:418156-435700 GCA_018584345.1 Thuja plicata
CGGCACCATGTACACATCCCAAAACTCCTCAGCAAGCCCTGTCTGAAATCCCAATGCACTAGAAGGATCCCAAACTCTGAACAAAAGCCTGCCAAAAGGAACATCCTCAAACTCCTGCTGCTCAACTGTCTGAAACTGCACAAAGCTTGCTTTCCGAAACTGCACAAGGTGAGCTGTCATGCACACTGTCCAACATATGCGCAACTGAACTGTGCACCTGAAAGAGATCATGCACATGAGGATCAAAAGATAAACCATATGTACTCGGCACCATGTACACATCCCAAAACTCCTCAGCAAGCCCTGTCTGAAATCCCAATGCACTAGAAGGATCCCAAACTCTGAACAAAAGCCTGCCAAAAGGAACATCCTCAAACTCCTGCTGCTCAACTCTGAACTCAACTTCACCGTGCCCAAAGTGGTGAAGCCAATCAATGGGACCCACCCAAACTGCAGTGCTAGCCCTGTCATCACTTAGGTCCCAAAGTACACTGAACTCACACTCATCTGTACTATGGAGATAAGAACATCTGAAAGTGTTTGTATCACTACAATTATCTCCATCCTCTGCAAGGCTCCCATGGATGTGTTGACTCTACAAGTAATCCAACTTGTAGCCACTGATCCCATCTACTGCAAATGGAAAATACTCATCCACCAGAGGATGGTACAACCTTAGAGCCAATCCACACCGATGCATCATCAGATCCTCTGTGTGGATCAAAAAAGTAGTGATGAGTACTCCTCCCTATACAGTCACGATAAACAGCTCCCACCACAATCAAGTGTTGATTGTCATAGTACTGAATATAACCTCTGTCATCTGACTCATCCCAAACAACACCTGCAGTGGATTTAACCACAGGAGAACCTGATGCAATATGTGGTTCTCCGTTGCTCTCTACAGATGCACTCATCCCATCTGAAACTACTGCACCTGTATCTATATTGGATGTAGCCACATCCCCACTACAACTATCACCACAACCCATGGATGTCAAATCATCACCAACTACCATTGTAGGAAACTGTACTGTAACTGTAGATGGTGAAGGCTGTGCTCGACTCAATTCCACGGTGATGTCATCTAACCGAGACTGCAACTTTTGAAGAGCCAGCTGGGTGCTCTCCAATAACTTTGTAGTCGCCTCAAGCTCATGAGTGAGCTCATCTACATCCTCTTCCTTTCCCATCAATGCATCGTAACAAGTGCAACCCCACTTGAGAAGATAGTCTCTGTCAGCTAATAACTGTAAGTAATTGTGTTTCATTATCACGACAACTTCTCGAAGTGAATGGAACTCTGCAAGGGAAAGGCCACTATCACCGTTCTCATCTAACATAGGAGTACCGCAACCATAGGTAGCCAACATCTGACGAGCAACGTCAAAATGCTCAATGGTTGTGGCAATCTAACTGTCATTCACCTTTAGTTGCCCAACCAAATGATGTCTCTGAAATTCAAGACTCCCATGCAAGCTCTCTGACCCACAATCTGCACTGTGATATGAGGTTGTATCTACATTTTTCACCTCATAAAAAGTAGCATCATGTGTGCTATCATCTCCGTACACATCAACAATCGAGGTATTGTTGCTAAGCACCTCAACGAATGGCTCATCTGATAAAGTGGAAGTTGTTGCTACAATAGCCTCCTCGCACACTCACTTCCAATGTAACTACAAGAGCATCTGAAGAACGATCTTGGGACCTATTACCAACAAATGAAATTTCTGATTCATTCTCTAAGGTTTGATATGAAAAATCAGACTCACTGTAGCATGGTTCTGCATCATAATTTGCATCATTATTACCCAAATCTCAAGTACCAACATCATCCACATGTGAAGTCTATGATGTTCTAGGCTGATGCAAACACAACTCACTACTGTCATGAAAATCAGAATTGTTATAGCTCGTATTTTCCAGGCAATCTTCATATTTGACACTCCCATCTTGTGTGTCAACACTCAAGGGGACACCCACAACATCCTCCGCACTTGTCCTGACATCAACACCATCATCATGCTCAAGCAAGGGACTGTTGTCATAAAAATAAGAACTTTTATTGTTATTTGAATAAGTATTTGTTCATTTTTCTTTTGTGATGTAGACCCCTTAAAAAAAGATGTCATATATCGTGCTAAACTGTCTATGGTTGCCAGTTTTGAAAGCAATTCATCCATCTTTTTTTTATTTTGTTTAATCTTCTCCAAGTTTTTCATTAAACTGTTCAACTTGTTTCCCTGTTTAATTAATCTCTTGGATTTTTCCATAACTGTAACAACTGTAAGAGTGTTGGTCACTCAAAATAAATGTGTGAGCTCAATGATTTCCACCCTAACAGGATGGCAAGAAACCACCCTGATACCAATGTAAGAACCCCATTAGTTCTAACTTTGACAAACACCGAATTGCTTTACTTTTCAGATGTTTGACATTTTGTCAAACACTTGGCATGCAAGCTCTATCTTTCTATCTTTTATTTTCAATTCCCATGGCAAGCAGTCTCTCATTCCAAGATCTTTATATTTTGGATATTTTGTTGTTTTAAGCACAAAAGGTTATGACCTTGTGGATGGAAAGTTATCCCATTATAATATCTACAGATGAAGTCAAAAAGAACTTTGACCCAAAGGGATTCATTAGCCAAGCTATGGCTTCTCAGAAACTACGCTCATATGAGCATATCCCATTGGTGCAGGATGATCTTATCCGAAACTTTACTGAGAAGTTAGAGGCCTAAGATGGGGTTTGCAGAGTAGAGGAGTGGAAGAAGAATTATAATTTTTTTTGATTTGAATGGCTTTACAAATGTAGATACCATAGCTAGAGTCAATGAGATGATAGCCCATATTGAAAAGGTGGCTACTGGTGTACCCAATTATGTCTTCAAAAGGGGATCCCAAAGACCACATAGAAGGGGTGTCCAAGATGTGACTCCTATCATGCATTTCTCACCTCAAATAGAACTTGGATATAAGAGTGAGGAAGCTTTTGCAAGAGAGGAAATGCCTAAACAATTTGATGAAGATTCTGAGGTGGTCCCTGATCTTGATGAAGACACAGAGATCATAATAGGACCACCCCCTACATATGAGGTTGATGATGTAAGACAGTTGGCATGTAAAATTTTTATTTCTGATAATGATTTTATTCAAACTGAGGAATTTAAATCCTTTTTGTATAAATATAAAGGAAGACAATTAAGCCAAAGGGTGAACAATATCACCCAAGCCAATGAGGAAGATTTTCTAGAAGAATTGCAGACAGAGGTGGACGAAGATATGAGCAACATGGCACGTGAAAGAGGAAGGCAGCTCTTACAAGATGCAAGCATTGTGATAGATCAACGATGGAACACGACCTCAGCCATTGTTTTTGATGGTTTTGTCAAAAAACAGGATAAAACAAAGAAGTTATTACCTAAGGATGTAGATAGAATTTACACAGGGTCAGGGTATGACCTGAGAATAAAATATTGCTACAATGGGCACTATACCCTCAAGATAAAATACCAACACTTTAGATACAAAATAAGGTATTTGGAAACATCATGGTGCAGAGAGTTGGAGAAACTGATTCATTAGACATTGCTGACTTGAATATAAATGTAGCCAAATTTAATAAAGCACGAGTTGAATAGCTCATTAGAGAAAGAGATGCTTATAAAGCAAGGTATGAGAGAGCCGAGCAAAAGAAACAACAAATGCAGTACAGAGAAAAACATATCGCAGAGGGAGAAGGGCCATCTTATGGACATGAATAGAGAGTGGTTGTAGCCTTACAGGACACCACATATTGGAGATTAAGAGCGCAGAAGATTGAGAAAACTTTGAAAGAGAAGAGCAAGCACACTAAGGAAACAATGTATAATTGATTGCACAATAGGAATAAGGTCTTTATATTACTTGAAATTTGGAACTAAATCAGAGAAGGAAAAAAAACAAATAGAACAAAAAAGATACACAAGACTGCAGTCCTCAAAACAATTCAATGGCTTTCGAAAAGGAGAGAAGATTCCCTAACAGAGAAGGTGAACCTATGTAATGTCCCCTAAATAATTATTCAATAAATAATAATATCAATTATTTATTAGTTCTCATAACAAAAACTAACATTAAATAATTAATTATTAGAATCCTCAATAAATATTAAATAATATTAATTATTTAATATTAGCTCTTATAATATAAACTAATACTAAATAATTAATTAAAAGATTGTGTAGTATAGTTACAAAAGAAGTTATGCAACCGTTTATGGGGAATTCTTCCTTTAAGGAAGCAGGATGGCGAAGAAGAAAAACAAATTGGAATTTTCATGACAAAATTGAAGTATTTCCTCGGGACTGGAACCGAGCACTCACTTAGTCAGTGAAATACCTGATCTAGTGATAGAAGAATAAGCAGATGGATCGATTGTTATTTGGTGTGAAGACAAAGGACAAATGAATTTGATGGCATCACATTCGGATGCCCATCATAGACAGAATGACGCCGAAAGACAATTCTTAGAATCGGGAAATTTTATCAGAATTTGTGAATCCTTCTTGGGATTATGATTGATCATTTCACCAGTGAGAAACTGGTCTAGTGGTCGGAGTTTTAAACAAGTGGTCAAATTTTCTGAGCGGGTGAACCATTTAACACTCGCTGAGGAGCTTCAAATCAACATACGATGGTCTTCCTAACTCATTGAACCAAAATCATGGATGGGGTTGGCATTAACAGATGAATATCATTGTTAGAGGATTCGAAGTAAGAATGACATCATTGTTGCTTTCAGCGTAGTTTGCAGAGAAATATATATGCCAAGAACTGTGCATCTCGATCGCGACATTCAAGTCAAGCGTGAATGAGACTAAGGAGTGAATATTAGCACTGTCATATGCCTGTAGCAGCCCGATATTGGGTAGATATCAAGGAGAAATATCAAGACCGAATGACGGGAGTATCAACTTCAAATTCTGGAATCTGTGGTAATGGGGATAATTGTGGCTTTGAGGACAATCCATCACAGTATAGACATCGGAGAAAGTTTCTCTCTGCTAATGGCACCCTGTATTGTCACCTGGCTGAGGATAGACGATATTCTCAACTTGCACTACCATATATTCTTTTGTATACTTGTCATCATCTTTCCAGTGAATGTCCAGGTGCATAGATTGTCTTATATTCCCCAGTCTAATCTTTACGATATTTCTGTTGGAGTTTAAATTGCAGAATTTTATGCATTAGCAATAAAATTTCCATTTAGTAGAAACAAACAGGCGTGTTGCCAACAAACTTAACTTTTTCTGGAATTCAATATTTAAGAATGGCATTTCTGTGCAATTTGGTTATAATTCATTGTCCTCTCAAACCTGTTGCAATAAGAAAATCCGGTAATCCTAAACAAGGAATTAGTGGAGAATTTTTAAATTTTTTTGGTTCTAAAACAAATGTATCAACATATATTTGAGTTACAAATAAAATACTTGTGGGTTTCTTTCTATTATTCTTGTGAAAAGCTGTGAAAATTAAACAGAGTTCTGGCAAATAACTCTATGATTGCAAATTCAAATAATTGGGGATATTACAATGGTATCAGAGCTAAAGCTCCTGCCAGGCCTATAGGGAAAACAATCTTGAATAAAGTATGGGGTCAAAAGAAAAACTTTGGTTGGTTAAGGCACATCAAGAAGCTAGTGATAAGCTTTGTAATAATCAACCTAGGAATGTTGTTTTTAACTTCTTGAATGAACTGGAAGGATGTTTGAGTATAGTGGAACATTCACCTTCACACTTTTTACATTTTGCTCTTATCCCTATGATGTTTTCCTTGAAGAAAGACTGCTTGTTGATTCATTGAAATGCTGGAATCAGATTGATGGTTACTTCATGCCTTAGTGAGGTTTTGAGAATTTTGGCAGCACATGTTCCCTATGATGATGACACCATGAATAAGATATTAATCTTGATGGTTGAAAGTTTTCAGGTTCTTGATGACGTCAGTAGCATTCATGCTTCAAGAAGGTTTGCTATACTGAAAATTTTTGCAGAGGTTAGTGTGAGTAATCTATTGTTGGATTTTGGATTGCAAGATTTGATTAATGATATGTTTCATCATTTCATGGTAACAATCAAAAGTGCACATGAAAAAGAGGTCATTGCAACTATGCAAGATATTATGGTTCTAACAATCAATGAGAGTGAAACAATCTCCCAACCTCTTTTATCTATGCTATGGGCTGTATTAAAACAGGAATGAGCGATTTCTTCATCTGCATACACATTGGTTTGCAATGTGTTCAGACGATGTGAAGAGAAGCTTAAGTCTCTCTTGAAGGAAGAAGAGCAGAAGAAAGGTTGTGTTGAAGAGAATAGTTTCTTTCATGATGAATGTGGAATAGAGTTTTGGGGAGTTTGCAAAGAAGTACAAGATAAGAGAATCATCTATGATTACAAAGAGGATGAAGTTGAATCCTCGTGCATTACAGACCGCAATGATGTAATCATAAACTCCGATTTCACTAAGCCAGTAAAAGAAGGGTGCTCAAGATTTTATGTGGGTGATTTAGAGGTCAACATTGATAAGTATAAAGAAGGGATGAATTATGCTCATAAGGCTGAGGATTCTACAGTAACTTCTAGTAAGTCAATTACTTTTGATGAGGAAAGTGTTCTTATAGATGGAAGTGAATTTAAAGATTCATTGTGTGAGTACTAGTCACTTTGATAAGTATAGAACTTTGAAAGGGCAAGATTTGAAGGATCAATTAGTGGTCACAGGGGAAAGGATTGTGCAAGTGTTGTCAAGAACTGACAATACTCATAAACAAATTGAAGAGCTTATATAGAATCTTCAAAAGGAGGAAAGGAGGAAAGGAAGAAAGGAATTACAAATGAAATTCTAGTGCACAGCTACAAGCAATCAAGGAAGCATTAGAAAAGACAAAATCAAATTACTTGCAATTACTCAAGGACAGGGACTTCGCTATCAAGTTTGCTAAAGACAGAGAAAAAGAAATTGATGAACTTTGCTTACAATTGAGTATGCTTCACTATTCTTCATACCAAGCAGAAAAGATGACAACTTTGTCAAATGAGCAAGAAGATAATTCAAGAATTAGAGAAATGCAAATGATAGTTGAAAGGATTGATGAAATCCATAGGAAGAATTGTTATCGCATCCAACTTAAGGTTCGGATCAGCAAAATGAAGACATTGAAGGAATTCGGGAATAATCGGTGGTAATGGACAAGGAGCCAAGGAAATTGATGGGTCATAGTGAACATGTAGAAAGAACTCTTTTGCAGTGCAGTGTGTGGATGGAGAAAGATAAGCATGCTAAGATGATAGCTGCTCAAGGAAGGGAGTACTTGCAAAAAAATAAGGAAAGGCATAGATACATGGGTTCTCAAACAAAACCAGAAATGAGTGTTCAAATTGAGCTTTGTGATCGTCATAGTACATCAAAAGTTAAACAACCAGATTTACATAATCAATATGGACAAATATCTCCACACAGTGTTAGTGATTTTGGTGGATGTTGTGTTACAAGTAGAAAATTATTATGAGTTTTCCAGATTTCCTTCTTAGAAGGATATGATGATTTATAAGGATGACATAAAAAAAATCAATTTCACCATACTTTGATTTGTCGAGTACAATTGGTGGCATGAATTGGTCTGATTTCTCTTACAATTTCAGGCTACAAACAATTGATGAAACACTCACTGATGAAGCTTCAATGAATGAAACTTCTTCGTTCCTCTTGATGATTGATGTTGAAGATGATGTTCAGATTTGGGATACTAGGGTTTGCATGATTGGCATTGTATTTTACATTGAAGCAAATTTTAGATATATCAGAGTGGCGCAGCAAATTCCTAAAGAATTTGTGAAATTGATTTGGGACCCAGGTGTTTTGGTACAGATGACTGTTGATTCAACATTCATAGATTTGATTGCTTGAGGACAAGCAATCTCAGGATGGGAGGACTTGTAATGTCCCCTAAATAATTATTCAATAAATAATAAAATATAATTATTTATATTAGATCTCATAACATAAACTAATATTAAATAATTAATTATTAGAATCGTCAATAAATAATATTAATTATTTAATATTAGCTCTTGTAATATAAATAATATTAAATAATTAATTAAAAGATTTTGTGGACTATAGTTACCAAAGAAGTTATGGAATCGTTTACGGGGAATTCTTCCTTTAAGGAAATAGGATGTTGAAGAAGAAAAACAGGTTGGAATTTTCAAGAAAGAATTGAAGTATTTCCTCGGGACTGGAACCGAGCACCCACTTCATCAATGAAATACCTGATTTAGTGACAGAAGAATAAGAAGATGGATCAATTGTCATGTGGTGACGAAGATACAAAGGAAAAATGAATTTGATGGCATCATAGTCGGATGCCTATCATAGACGGAATGACACTGAAAGACAATTCTCAGAATCGGGAAATTTTATTAGAATTTGTGAATCCTTCTTGGGATTAGAATTGATCATTTCACCAGTGAGAAGCTGATCTAGTGGTCGGAGTTTTAAATAGGTTGTCGAATTTGTCGAGCGGGTGAACCATTTAACACTCGCTGAGGAGCTTCAAATTAACATACGACGGTCTTCCTGACTCAGTGAACCAAAATCATGGACGGGGTTGGCATTAACCGATGAATATCATTGTTGGAGGTTTCGAAGTAAGAAATACATCATTGTTGCTTTCAGCGTAGTTTGTAGAGAAATATATATGCCAAGAACTGTGCGTTTCGCTCGGGACATTCCCGTCAACCATGAATGACACTAAGAGGTTGTTGACTAGCGACATCCTACATAAGAATGAGGAGTGAATATTGGCAGTGTCGTATGCCTTTAGCAGCCCGATATCGGGTAGATATCAAGGAGAAATATGAAGACCGAATGACGGGAGTATCGACATTAAATTCTGGAGTCTTTGGTAACGGGGATAATTGTGGCTTTGAGGACAATCCATCACGGTATTGACATCGGAGAATATTGCTCTTTGCTAACGACACCCTGTATCGTCACCTGACTGAGTATAGACGATATTTCTCAACTTCCACTGCCAGATATTCTTCTGTATACTTGTCGTCATCTCTCTAGTGAATGCCCAGGTGCATAGATTGTCTTATATTCCCCAGTCTGATCTTTACGGTATTTCTGTTGGAGTTTAAATTGCAGAATTTTATGCATTAGCAATAAATTTTCCATTTAGTAGAAATAAACAGGAGTGTTGCCAACAGACTAAACTTTTTCTGGAATTCAATATTCAAGAATGATGTTTTTGTGCAATTTGGTATAATTCATTGTCCTCTCAGACCTACTACAATAAGAAAATTCAGTAATCCTAAATAAGGAATTAGTGGGGAATTTTAAATGTTATTGGTTTTGAAATAAATGTATCAGCATATATTTGAGTTGCAAATAAAATACTTTTGGGTTTCTTTCTGTTATTCCTGTGAAAAGCTGTGAAAATTAAACAAAGTTCTGGCAAATAACTTTAAGATTGCAAATTAAAATAATTGGGGATATTACAGCCTAGTGATAAATTCTTCAAGGATTTCATCAATAATGAAGATTTCTCTTCACAATCACAGAAAGACATTATGAGGAACAAATGAGTCTAACTCATGCAAATGAGGCCTATAATGAGAGAATGTGTAGAAGCCAATGGGAAGAATCTCAGCACAACTCTAGGAGACAAAGAACCTTAAATGCCCCTCCTAGCTTTGCCTCCCCAGGAACATCAAGTAGGCATTCGGAAGATACTCAATTAAATGCACCCAACCCGGATGAACATAGAGGACGTACTGAACAACAATTACAAGATCACTTACAAGATTTACTTGCCACAGTACATAAGCTAAAACTGATTAAGCAAAATGAGGGATTGGCCCAAGAAGCATTAAATATTATAGCCAAATTGTGTATACCAAGTAACAGTAATGAAATAACAAATGATGATATAAATGCTACTCCTGCACATCAGCAACCACAAGTATACAATTCTCAGTGATCTGATTGGGATAGAAGAAGGCCTGCTCAAATAGATATGCCAAGGAGGGCAGCTGAAGTGCCACATCCGCCCAGGAACATTGTACATGCACCAAAAAGAGTGATTGATGGATATAATCAAAACACCATCTAAAATAGATACCCACAGTATCAGCCAAAAGCCCCTGAAAATCCATATCATCAATTTCAGCAAGGATATCAATATGGACCATACCACTGTGATCCTCATGGCCAACCAATCCCCCCTGTACACTACCAACCTCACCATCCACAAATGCCCCCTCATAACTATAAGTATAATGGCCGTGTAGATCAAAATCACAAGCATTATCAACAGGGCCCACAAGCTCAAAGACAACAGTACCAACCATATCAAAGACAATATCTTTGCAAGAGGGCCCCTGAATGTGGACAGATATAGACAATTGGAATTTACAGGAATACAAGGATACATCGTGACATTACAAATGAATTAAGGAACTTTGTCTCTAGATTCACTGGAAATAACACCATGACAGGAGAGAGTCGTGTCAAAGCATTTGAAAATGTGATGGACAACTTTGACGTTGAACATGAGTACATATTTATGAAATTATTCATGCAATCTCTCACAGAGGATGCAAGGGACTGGTAAAAGAGTTTGTCAGATGCTTCAATCAGTTCTTGGCATGAATTTAGCAGGATATTTCTTGAACACTATGGAGATCATACAAACCCAAAGTTTGCCTTGCATGAAATCACTAGCATTCAGAAAGAATCAAATGCGTCAGTAGCAAGTTTCAACATAAAATTTACTAGACTGCTTAATCGGATTCCTCCACACCTTAAGCCTACTGACCAAATGAGTTTAGTGTTTCATATTGATGATTTTGATCCTAAAATAGGATATGAGCTAAGAAACAGAAATTCTCCTTGTAATATTCCAAGAATGGAATTTAATATTAAACCATAATAGAATTAAAATATCAAATAAATTAAAATAAGAGTAAATAATAAAATATTAATTGTTTATATAACATTTTAAATGTTCTTTTAATTATTAATTTTGTAATATATTGTAATACATAATCACTAATATTAATAATTTAATATTATAACATACAATCATTATTAATATTCTAATATATAATTATTTGAAGCTAAAATATTGTAATATATCATAATTAAATATTTTTAATTATTAGTATTATAATTATTATAATATTGATATTTTAATGTCAAATCAAATAACTTTTAATATTTTAATACCAATCACATGATTGGTAGTCATTAGTCTAAGACCATAATAATTATGATATTGATAATTAATACTTATAAACTGATGTATGGAAGAGACATGTCCCTATCCAAAAGCATCGATTCTGATATATATTAGAATCAATTCCCATTCCAGGTATTCATCGAACAATAGAACAATATAATATTCATAGATTACGAACCAAATAAATGGAGAAGAGGATCGAAGGATAAAAAGCTGTAAACTATATACGTTCTCTTTACAATGAAGAGATAGATCATTGAAACAAATTTATAGACCATCGAAATATATCTCAGAACATATACAATGAAGAGATAGATCATTGAAAACAAATTTATAGACCATCGAAATATATCTCAGAACATACTGACAAAACAGATATGAATCAGGGGGGAAAAATACCAAGGAATTTGGTTGGCATATGGAGTATTCAGCGCTGACACAGCATAATAGACCACTAGATTAAACAGGCATTGAGTCGTGTCTCCTATACCTGACTCCTCATTCTACGCATATGATATAAGAAGAAGAGCATTCAAGTCTTGGGGGGGGGCAATTATCAATGGAGGAAATTGCAGACGATGCAGTAAGGAGATCAAAATTAAATATCTCACACATACATCAAAGGAATGAAAAGATATAATACCTAGGAAAGAAATCTTAAGTATATATACAATACTCTTCAGCAAAGAGTGAGGAAAGAAGAGGAATTACTCATATGACAGGCAAGTTACACACTAATTTATATAATATTATATCTGGATTTTATCAGAGATAGGTATTCACTTATGAACTAATAAATTGTGACTGATAATAAGATATATATATATATATATATATATATAGGGATTAGTGATAAAGTGGATATATGAGAAGGAAAGGGAATAGGAGATTATATATATTGCTGGCAAGCATCAATGAATTAATACAAATCATATATATATATATATATAAAATAAGGAAAAAAATCAAAATTATATATTTTACGACTGCTTTAATACATGAATTAAATTATATAAATATATATATTATATATTTGAACTATATATATTAGTAAGCATTAGATTTTATGCACAGTCAGCAAACTGACCTTTGCATAATCAGCAGTGAAGTCATGTAAGCATAAGAAAAATACACAGTTAACAGTTAAGACAGCATAACAGAGGAGGATATATATATAAATTTATATATATGCGGAATATATATATATATATATATATATATATATATATGAGAATCAATCACACAGGTATAAGTAATATTTTAGTTGATACATATTACATTTGGAAAGGAATAAGATTATTAAGTTCATTATTGA
Source organism: Thuja plicata (assembly GCA_018584345.1). NCBI lineage: Eukaryota > Viridiplantae > Streptophyta > Pinopsida > Cupressales > Cupressaceae > Thuja > Thuja plicata. The sequence continues at coordinate 430,771 of MU226668.1, forward strand.
TATTAATAAATTCTATATTTATGAAATCTTCCTCAATCAACTTGGAATTGTGAATACTATATTCATTTTGAAATCCAAGCGACGATCAAGGGAATAGAGATTGATATATTGACAATTCAAGATTGATATAATCCCGTTGTCAAATAGAGATTGATATAATGACAATTCGAGATTGGTATACTCCCATTGTCAATTTGAGACTGATGTAATGACAATTCGACATTACTATAATCCCATTGTCAATCGAGATTTCCAAGGGTTGATATAATCCTCAATAGCCAGTATATACTGATGGATAACATATGCATATGTAAGGCCTTGGATAGAGGATATCACTTCCAACAAGAGGAATGGTTCAATTATTCGCCATCCTAAAGGACCTTAGAGGATGCACTCCAGAGAAGACGGTGGACTAACCTAAGGGTCACTTTAGTATTGATCTTATATTATTCAAAGCAAGAGGATTCTTCTCAAGGGTTAGAAAACCCAATCTGATAGACTTACTCTTGGGAAAGGTTAGAATTAGGAGATATGTTGGCCTAAATGTTAATTTCAAGTATATTTAGGAATTTTTGTCTCCCGCTAACTTCTTTTTTGTAGGATCCTTTGACTAAGATCTAACCAGAGTAGAGGGGACATTACACTCCTACTCTAACAGACGCTTTTAAAGAAGCTCAGAACATTGAGAACAATAGATGTGCTTCTAGCTATTAAATTAATATTTATATGCTATTAATGGTTATCTATTATCTGTTTGTATATATCTCGTAAATATTAAAATGTTTCTAATATTTAGTTTTCTGTAGTTAGAATAGAATGTCTATATTCTTTATGATCGTTTCTTAAGGAAACATTGTTCCATTCTTTTGTATATATAGATCATTAGATCTTTGTTAATATATCAAGTATTTTTACCACAATATGGTATAATAGCTAATTTTTTCAAAAAATAACAATTTCGTTATTGAAATTCCTTGTGCTATTTTTCGAAATAAAGTTTTTCTTGAGGCTGCTTGGTCGAATTTTTCTCTCTGATTTTCGAAATACTTTTTCGAAATTGTTGCAGACTGTTTACAAACCCGTCTAGGGTTTTTTGCAACTCTGTGGGCCGTGGGCGCGATTTTTCTGAAACACAACCGCGTTTTTTGTTTGCATTTCTCTGCAACTCCCGTGGCCATTTTTCTCTGCAACAAGCCTCACTTTTATCTGCGGCCACTGGTCTGTATTCGGCCTTGTCTGACCGCGATGGCCTCTCCTTTCACGGCGCCCGTTTTGTGCAACAACCATGTCGCGATTTTTGCAGAAACCACGATGGCCTCCTCTGCCTTGCACATTTTCATGCCTTCCACCTCCTTCAGTTCGTGGTTTCAGCATTCATTTTTGACTTTTCAGCTGTTCTTTGTCAAAAACGAGCCCATGTATGGTGGCGCCCTGCACTAAATCCATCATTTTTTGACACATCTCTACAATTTTTTGTTTTTTGCCCAGCGGCTAGGGTTTCATTCGAAACTCTCAGCATCTGTGCCATCTTGGAAATCTATCTGCAGATTCTTGGTGGGGTTTTTGAGAGCTCAACTAGGTTGTCGCCCATTTTTTCTAGGTGCCTCGATTTTCAAGCTAGCGGATCTAAAATTTGACAACATATTCCTTCTGGGTTTTTGAGTTCTCTTCTAGGTACCACTTTTTTTTCTGGGTCTTCCGACATTTCGCCTCGAAGAACATGCCTTCTCAGTTCTTCACGTTTTTCATTGAAATTTGTGCCATGGCATCACTATCCAGTTTATTGCTCAAGGGAAATCAAAAATTTAATGGTCGGAATTATAGCATGTGGAAGCAGCGAATGCTAACCATCTTCGAATATCGCGAAGCGATCAGGTGGTTCTGGGTACTACTAAGCATTCGACTACAGCTGGTCCTTATTAGGTAACCTATGACCAGCAGAATCGCGAAGCAGCCATGTTTCTCAAACTATCAGTTGCTGATGATTAGCTCCCTCAGATTTCATCCGACAAAACAATTGCCGAGATATGGGAGCATCTCAAAACCCTACATGAGACTTCAAATGAAATTAGGGCTTTCTTTCTCAAGAACACTCTGTTTTCTATTGTCATGGATGAGCGGAAATCGCTCCAAGATCACCTAAATCGGATTTAGGAAATTCGTGATCAGTTGCTTGTCATTGGATGCAAGATGAAGGAAGAGGACATCGTGGTAATCACTCAAAATTTTACCCAAGTCCTACAAGCATTTTATCGAGACTCTCAACATCACTTCCACTGGTGTTGATCTGAAGTTCACCGATCTAAGCACACTTCTGCTTCAGCAAGATCGCAGGAAACAACAGTTCTGTAGCAATTCCAGCTCCACCTCCACCGAGCAAGCCTTTGTTTCTAAATCCTTTCAAAAGGATAAGGACAAGTCTCATTCTCAGCAGAAACCATCTACTCCAGCATCAGAGGGCTCCAAGAAAAAAAACATTCAATGCAACTACTGCCACAAGTATGGTCATATGAAGGTTGAATGTCGGAAGCGCTTAGCTGCCCTATCTAAGCAATCTGGTTCGCAGCCCAAAGCGAACAACGCAGAGCACACTAAGCAGACAGAATATTCCTTTTAAGCCTTCATGGCTAAAAGACCAGCAGATCATGTCAAGTCATCTGCCCGGTACATTGATTCAGGTGCCTCTCGTCATTTCACCCACCGCAAAGACTGGTTCACTGACTACCAGCCTTATTCAGATTTTGTTATTTTTGGTGGAGGGGAAGAGTACACTACTGTCGACAAAGGCAACATTCAGATTCAGTTTGTTGGGAGGAATCTCATTTTCCTCGATGTGTACCACGTTCCAAGGATGGAACTAAATCCACTCTCAGTCAGTCAGATGCTACGACACTCTCCACGACTGGATATCACCTTCAGTTCACATCAATGCACCATCACTGATCGGGAAACCTGGTTTGTTGTTGCAGTTGGTCTTGAGGATCATGGTCTTTTCAAACTTGTAGATTATGGTACTTCTTAGGACCTTGCTATGGCTGCTCAGCAATCTTCTGTCAATACACTTTGGCATCAGCGTTATGGGCACTTAAATGTGCGCTATCTCTCTTAACTTGCTTGTGACGAGCTTGTCCTCGGTTTGCCAGAGATTCAGACTCAGCAGCTTGGAGTTTGTGATGCATGCTAGGCTGGGAAGCAACATCGCACACCTTTTCCAGGCGGCGATTCATGGCGGGCTTCTCAAGTATTTCAGCTTGTTCATGCAAATTGTGGCCCTATAGCCACTCCTATTCTTGGGTCCAGGTATTTTCTGTTGTTTGTTGATGATTTCAGTAGAAAAATGTGGGTCTATTTTCTTAAAAAGAAATCTGAAGCATTTACTGTATTTCAGAAGTTTAAATCTCTAGTTGAAAAAGAGTCTGGGAAATCTATTATTGCTCTTAGGACAGATAATAGGGGGAATTTTGTTCTACTAAATTCTCTAGCTTTTGTGATCTTCATGGCATCAAGCGCAAGTTAACCACACTCCACACACCACAACAGAACAGTGTAGTTGAAAGTCGAAGCAAAACAATCACCGAGATGGATAGGTCTATGCTTGAGCACAGACATGTTCCGAAGAAATTTTGGGCAGAAGCATAACACTGCAGTCTACCTTTTGAATCGGTCACCCACTGTGGCGATCAAAGGCAACACTTCGTAAGAGGCCTGGTCAGGTCACAAGCCCACAATCAGTCACCTAAAGGTTTTTGGCTCTCTTGCCTATGTTTGGATCCCTGATGCATCTCGCACCAAGTTGGATGCCAAGAGTCAGAAACTCATGCTTGCTGGATACAGTAGTCGTAACAAAGCCTACCGCTTGATCGACATTGAGACATCTCGTCTCCTGTACAGTCGTGATGTAGTCTTTGATGAGCAGCGAGGACCGTTCATGCCTGTCTCCTGTTCCTGATTCAGCAAACCAGACTATGAAGGCTCATGATTTGGGAGTTCGCCTTCCATTAGGTCCATCTCCTAGGAGGGCTCCAGCAGCTCCAGTAGCTCTGGTAGTACTGGTGAATCCTGTGCAGACACCTCCGGCCTCTCCTCCAGGATCACCTAGATATGCAGATGCTTCTCCTGATTTTGATCCAAATTCTTCTGATGAGGAACTTGATCATAGAGCACCTCCTGATAATAATGTTGGTCCTCCTCCTCTCTAGCCTAAATGGTGAGCTAGGGCACTAGCTGATCTTAGGGATGATGAGCTCATCAAGGGGAGAACTACTTGGAAGAAGAGCAAGCCTACAGAGACTGTCAATATTGCTCTCATGCCCAACATTCACTGTGTGTTTGAACCACAGACATACTCAGAGGCTAAAGGAATTCCAGAGTGGGAGCAGGCCATGAATTCTGAACACCACAGCCTGCTGAAGAATCACACCTGGGTCCTTTCTGATCTTCCACCAGAGAAGAAACTCATTGGCTGCAAATGGGTCTACAAAATAAAGTACAAGTCTGATGGTACTTTGGATAAGTACAAAGCTCGTCTAGTTAGGAAGGGCTTCTCTCAGCGTCAGGGCACTGACTATGAGGAGACTTTTGCTCCTAAATAAAAAATGAGCACTATCAGAGTAGTTCTAGCCATGGCAGCTCAGTATGGCTGGCAGGTCCATCAAATGGACATCAAGAGTGCTTTCCTGAATGGTGACCTACAGGAAGAGGTCTACATGACGCAGCGTCCTGGTTTCAAGGTTGTTGGTAAAGAACACCAGGTTCTTAGACTAGTGAAAGCTCTCTATGGTACATGAAAATTGATAAGTACCTCAGTGATCAAGGCTTCCAGAGGAGTTCTTCATACTCAAATTTGTACATCAAGACTACTGACAGTGACATCATCCTTCTGGTCATTTATGTGGATGATCTGATCATCACTGGCAGTTCGGCATCTTTG
>MU226668.1:444726-464954 GCA_018584345.1 Thuja plicata
TGTCCGTCCACCCATCCATGATAATGCTGCATCCAGACTCCTCCCAACACTCCCTCATGGTCTCCATCGTTGTACTGATCTTGGCATACTCTTTATCCAAGATTGTGGTCCTCAATTTGTGCTCACCCGGTGGCACAAACGATGGTCCTCCCCCCCTCGCAACCAACTTCATCATATCCTTACAATAAGGAGATCGAGCTACATGAAGTGGTATGCCATTGGAAAAAAAGAATCTACCAATGGATTCCTCTATCTCCTCTTTCAAGCGCACATTAAATAAATTTTCTATGGCGTTACTTTCAGCTGTCACCTTTCGTTTCCCCTTGCTGGGTTGTGCTTCAGCCACAACACTGAAAGTGGAAGAAGGTCTCGAGGCTGCCCCTGCGAATGAAGTTTCTCTCTGCTGCGATCTAGGAGTAGGAATACGTGTATTCCTCTGTAATTTCTACTCTTGTGACTGCTGAATACTCTGAATCTGTTGCCTACCAGATAAGGTAGTAGGCATTGCAATTCCCTAGTCATCTGGAATACCCCAAAGCTTGCTGAATTCAATTCTATAATGCAAATTTTTAGATTCATTCAAAAAATACATACTCCCACACCTTTTCCTATCCAAAAGAGGAAGTGTGCATTCACTCTAGTGATGCTACCAAACCAATCTGTACCACAAATGTTGCATTTCCACTTTCTTGTGCCACCACCTGATTTTGTTCGAGCAGTTATCCTCATTGCAAACTGTCTAAGAGGAGATTTAGGATCATATTTACCCCTAGCCCACTTTGCCAAAAGTGGGGAGGGGCTATCAATAGATGGCGGACCAGGTGGCCAATTCTCTGTGGATTGAGATTCAATTTGCTCATGCTCATCCCCCACATTGGTGCCATCATCATGCTCAGCCTCAAGTTCATAATCTTCTTGGCTACTATCACTATGAGAATTAGTTTCCAATTCCATCTCATCAACACTTTGACTTGTTTCAAGACTTCGGGAGCTCATTTTCACACTGCATTTCACCAAATGAAAACAAAATCAATAAATACATCAACATGGTTTCAAACTTTCAACTTTCAGCCTATACTCTTCTTTAAAACAGCAAAGTTTTAAATTAAAATAATAAAATTTAAGCAACAAGAATTTAGAAATGATTCAATGAAACAACAAGAATCTACTAAGTACTTCAATCTAGAAATGAAACTCAAATAACTATATCAAAATGAAACAACAAGAAATATAAAAGACTAAAAGTAAAACTCAAAACAATGAACAATGCATTCATTTGAAAATCAGAAAATAAAATAAAAAAACAGTGAGAAACCCTACCTTTTGCTTGAAAAATCTTTTGAACAAGGTGAAGAATCTTCCTCCTCTTCTTCTTGCTCCTTGTCACTCCTCTTTGGCTTGCAATCACTCTTTTCACTCTTACAAACACTCTTTTATGAGCTCTTCACTCTTCTTGTTTTTGTTGCAAACACAAAAAAACCATAAAATGAATGCAAATGAAGCCCTATTTAGTTTTCTATCATTTTAGCACAAGAAGTGGGCCCCACATTGCCTAGGGTTAAAAAATGACACTCAGCAATTAAATAATGTTGTGTTTTTTTTTTTAAATTGCTTTATTTTTGTGCTTTGACGGGGGACGCCCGTACGTCCCCTTTTGGGGTCGAGGGACGTTTGGACGTCCCCGCGTCCCCGACGAATGGTGGCTGATTGGTGGCGCCGCTAGGAACGCGGGAACGACATCCCCCCGTCCCAGGTGCATTGGGGATTTTTTGGGGGGGGACGCGTCCCCGTGTTACTTTGCTATTATGTTTGGATGAATGGCAATCTCAAAAGGTCTTAGAAGAGATGCATAATAGTGCATGTGGTGGGCATTTTTCAGCCAGGACATCTGCTCACAAGATATTAAGATTAGGATACTATTGGCCTTATGTTTTCAATGATGCTCAAAATTATGTTAGGAAATGTGAAGCTTGTCAGAAATTCTCAAGAAAATTAAAATATAAAGGAGCATTACCCTCGAGGCCTATGCAAACAGAAGCACCTTTCAATCAATGGGATATAGATTTCATAGGAGAAATATCAGATAAGTCAAGTGGAGGACATAGGTGGATCCTTTTAGCCACAGACTACTTCTCTAAATGGGTTGAGGCAATCCCTACAAGACAGGCTACCAGCAAAGTTGTTATTAACTTTATCATGGATAACATTATAACCAGATTTATTTTTATTTTCCACAAAACCCTAAAATGGCCCTTTATGATGTCATTCATTGTTAAAACTTATCGTTTTGTTTGCTATTTTGCTCTCTCCTCATTTGGTCTCCCTTTTGGCATTTCAAAGGGCAGGTGATTATATTTGAAGGGGATCGTTCGTGGGGTGCTAGATAGCTTCCACAAAGGAGATCTAAACATCTCAAGTAAGCATTTGACCCTATTCTTGAGTCTTCTAATGAATTTTTTTTTAGATTTTGATGAATGTTTTCAAGTTTGGGATGAAATTTTTCAAGTTTTTTTCCAAATTTATTTTTTAAGAAATAAAGAAAGAAGTTTAGCTCTCTGTTCTAATATTTTTGTATCTTTATTTTGCACTTGTATGCTTGTATTTCTTAATTTTTTTTCTAATTTAATTTTATTTAATTTCTTATAATAGCAAGAAATCAGATTGCAAGAATGGCCACAAGTGAACGTTCAGTGGGTGGGGAAGGAAACGATGAATTCAAAATTGATATAGGATCTCCTTTATGGAGACATACCACAAGAATCTCACAGGTTCCAGGAGGTGTGGCATATATTTGAAAGTGTAATTATTGTAATAAACTAAAAAATAGCTCATATTCTTGAATGAAACTTCACTTTATGGGCCCTGTTGGTAAAGGGATGAGAATGTATCCACGCCCAGATAAGAAGGGGTTGTCTCTCGCACAAATGGCAGGATTTGTAAAAGAACAAGAAGAGGCTGATAAATTTGTTCTAAGATCAAAACAAACTACTTATACTGGTGGAGTCGGAAAGAGGAAAGTAATAAATTTACCCATGATTCAATTGCAGTCTCCAAACATCCATTCTTGCCTACACTCGAAGATGAAGATGAAGTACAAATTACCACCTGCAAAAGAGGTCCATTGGACAAGGCATTTAAAATGGAGGCAAGAGACATTGCTAAACAAAAAATTGAACGTTGCCTCAATGCTAACTGTCTTCTTTTCAACTTGGTGAGATCACCATATTGGCGGGAAATGGTATCGGCAATCAATAGTGCACCGGCTGGTTTCACAAGTCTTGGGTTTGAAAAGGTGCATACCACCTTGTTAAAGAGCTCTAGAGGAATGCTATAGAGACCTTCCTTCAACCAATTAGAGATTCTTGGATTGATTCAGGTGTTTCTATTGTTTCAAATGGATGGGAAGATACCAGAAATCATCCATTGATTAATTATATTGCAGTGTCCCCCAAAGGCGCAATGTTTTTGAGGGTAATTGTTTGTGAAGGGGAAGTGAAAGATGCACAGTTCATTTCCAAAATTCTGATTGAGTCCATAGAGATGGTGGGTAGTGAGAATGTGGTCTAGGTAATCACGGACAATACAAAAAATTGTAAGGGTGCACGTGCTTTGGTTGAGGCAATATATGAGCACATTTTTTGGACACCATGCACTGTACACTCTGTCAACTTGGTGATGCAACAAATTGATACTCAAATAGAGTGGGTGAAACAAATAGACAAAGAGGGCAAGGAGATCTAGATGTTTGTGGCGAACCAACAAATGTCAATCAATATTCAAATCTTTCTCGAGATTGGAGTTGTTGAAGGTAAATACTAAATTTAATTTATTTATTTAATTTTATTTATGTCATGTTCATTTATCAATTTGTATATAAATTTGCTTAATATTTATTATTTTTTTAATGTGTTAATTACATATTGGTATTGTTATTAACTTACTTAGGTTACTAAGACCCGATTTGCATCTAATACTATTGTTACGAGACGACTTTTTAAGGTGCGAGAGGCATTGGGTCAAATGGTTATTTGTAACGAATGGGGTGTATGGAAGGCTTCACATTTAGAGAGGGCCCAAAAGGTCAATTCATTGGTCTTGGATGACAGTTGGTGGGCTCGTGTGGAATATGTATTGGAATTCACCGAGTATATCAAGACTATGCTCTGATTCGCTGATACAAATACACCTTGTTTGGGGGATGTCTATGATGGCATAGACACAATGGTAGAGAAAGTGAAATTAGCAATACAAAAACATGAAAATGACCCTGTAGAATGTGAAACCTTATGCAATAAGGTGGAATCAGTCATTCATCATCGTTGGGAAAAGATGACCACCCCATTGCACGTCCTTGCATATGCCCTATCTCTGAGGTACTATAGCAAGAAAGTAATTTCTATGTCAAGGATATTAGCACCATATAGAGATGAAGAAGTTACTAATGAGTACAAGTAGGCATTTACTAGACTCTTCCAAGATGAAGAAGTGGAGAAAGAAGTTAGGAAAGAATTTGACATATTTGTCTCAGGAAGAAGTCATACTCCAACAGCTATTAATGACCAATATGACATGGAAGCTATCACATGGTGGTACCTCCAACCTCTTGCAATCAAGACCCTCTCACAAGTAAATTTTTTTCCTTTATTCTTTACCACTTGTGTTCCACAATTTAGTACTTAACATTCTTTAATTTATTTTGCAATTTTAGTTTTAATTTTATGAAAACTATCCAAGTTGCAAATTCTTCTACCGATAAGTAGGAGATATTTTCCACAGCAAGTCAAATTGTGATATTGCTATCAGGATTCAACTGTGTAGTTTTTTTTTGAGTCAAACTCATTGACCCATGCAATACCACAATTCTTCTACTGCTGAACGAAATTGAAGTACATACTCTTTTATCCACTCAGTGAAGCATAACCAGTTGGGTTCAAAAAAAGATGAAGACTTGGTTTATATTCATTCCAACTTGCGTCTTTTGTCACGTAAGGAGGAACACTACAAGGATGGGGCAGCGAAGCTTTGGGATGTAGACCTTGAATGTGCCAACTTGGATGCAACCATTGAGGATCTTACTAGACTCACTACAGCTTATGATGATGATGATTACATCCCTACACATGTTGCATCTAGTGTGAGTGGAACCACTTTGGGTTCAAATGATATTGAACTTGCAACAACTGAATATGAACATCCAATAGATGACTTTTTTTATAATCCTTTTGATGATTGATGAATCATGAACTACATTTTGTAATTGTAACGATTTTTTTATTTTCATTGGAATCATGAACATAGACATATATGATATGGCTTATTTGAATATTTGTGAGCTATCAATTGGCATTTAATATTTATCTTTGGCATTTGGCATTGATCAATGATGAAGTATCATACTATCAAATGATTAAATTTTGTATATTTCTTTAATTTTGTGTATATATAAATTTATAATATATATATATATAAACATACCCAAACACATCCAAAATGCCCCAAAATAAATTCACGTATCCACGTACCGGGTTCTCATACCCACATCCGCATCCAGTTTCAAACTAGTAGCTTAGTCGAAAAGTTTACATAGGGGCCAATATCTCTTGGAGAGCCAAAAATTTTAATGCTCAGTTAAGAACTAACTCTCATCAACTTTGCTGTGAAATCGGGCATTGGAAAAAACCAAAAGTAGTGTGGGAAGAAAGAGTATTTTTTGCACTTCTAGAAAAGTGGAAATTGAAAAATATTTCATTTTAGAGTGTGATTCCTTCAAGGACAGTAGGGACAGTTTGTTAGGATCAAGCAACACTGAGAGGGGGGGTGAATCAGTGTTGCAGCACTTTTTATTTAATCTCAACCATTTGAAACTTAACCATTCAATAGTATAAATAATAAGAATATACATACAAAGCAAATAACTCATAAAACCATGATTTGTTGTCGACGAAACCCTGTTAAGGGAAAAGCCCCGGTGGGGATGGAACCCACAAATAATGCACTAGAAATATTGTATTCCTGTTAGGAGATCTAGCCCTGTTAGGAGCTGATTATTACATCCAATACAAGTCCCTGTTAAAGGACAGACCCTATTAGGAGTCTTCTCAACCCTGTTAGAAATTGAATGAAATAATGAGCTCACTGCCTGAGCACACTGCTCAAAGTGAAGGTTAAATCCACCTTCTAAACGTTACCACCTTCTGGACTCACTGTCCAAAGAGAAGTATAATAGTATACTTATAGCAATGAACTGACTAATAGCAACTTGCTTTGCTTATACAGTTCCAATGAAGTGCATTACAAACATAATCACTACTCTACATCCAGCAGAACTCGCATCCACATGCTCGCAGCATCCAATACATCCAATTCATATGTTTACAACTCAAGTCGCTACTTTCCTTTATACAAGTTACAATAAGCAATTAGGTCGGCCTGTTAAGACTTCCCCAATGCACAAACAATTACATAGACCCTTGCTAAGATACACAGTACCTTACACAAGTAATTAACAAATATAAATCATCAGTTACGCGCCAAGATCCATAATTCACACTCGCCAATCATTAAGCACGTTACATCTCTGTAGTCGGCCCCAAATAGGTCTTTGCTAGTCCACACACCTCAACTGAGGTCATCAGTAATCCAGCAACCCAAGAATCACAAATAATGTTCTCTCATGTATCTTTTATCATTCCTTAAGCTCGCATATCATAACTCATGCTCGCATCCAAGTTATCCCAAAAAGTCAGAGACCATCTCTGTCATAATCCTCTGTCACTGCTCTGTAGCCAGTCTTTACCAAAAAAACTATAACTCATGCAAATACCAACATAAGATCTAGCGACCTTAGACATAAGGTATACACTCATTCCTCTACACATATCCGTGCTCGCATACTCTCATATGTTGTACACTGTCCGTACACATCTGTCAATCTCGCAGGTTCCTGTGATAACCAGTCTTTCTGAAACTTCTAATGTGTCCAACTGAAACATATGTTGACATCAATGATAAAACATGAATGTCAACACCTCAACAACAATTCCAACAATCTCCCCCTTTGGAATTGATGGCAACATATGAGAAAATCCATCAACCCAAAAGTAGCTTTCTTAATACAATCTTCTCAATATCCTCTTCACAGCTCCCCCTAAAATAGTAGGGATTTTCACTTATATCTCTCCCCCTTTGACATCAATGCAAAAAGGTGCCATAGCTCTTTTTTTTCTCTGCACATCCCACCTCTGTAAGGTGTAGCTTTTCAAATCTTCATGCCTACAACAAACCAGGTGCTTGATCACCCGAATATGTTACTGTTGTGTTCCTGTAATCACTCCCCCTAAGGAGTAGATCAAGGCATCAAGTCCAAAGAATAAATATAGCTCTAATAACTTTTGGACTGATGCATTCCTGCATTATTTAGTTCTCACAAGGAGGGTTCTTACCCCAAGCATACCTCTAAGATACTCAAAGGCATCTTTTGACAAAGGTTTAGTGAATATATTTGTTAATTGCTCCTTTGTACTGATGTACTCCAATCTGACTTCCTTTTTTGCAACCTTGTCTCTCAAAAAGTGATACTTGATTGAAATATGTTTAGTCTTTGAATGCATAACAGGGTTCTTTGACATGTTCACTATGCTTGTATTATCACAATGTATAACCACTAGCTCTTCAAAGGCTATCCCAATGTCCCTTAGCATCTGTTTCATCCAAACAATCTGTGTGCAATTTATAGCAGCAGTTACATAACTTGATTCAGCAGTAGATTGAGCTATATAGTCCTGCTTCTTACTTAACCATGAAACCAACCTTTTTCCACGGAAAAATGCTCCACCACTGGTGCTTTTTCTGTCATCAACACTTCCTACCCAATCAGCATCAATAAAATCATACAATGTAAAATCATCAGACTTTTCATACAAGAAACCATATTCTAGTGTCGCTTTCAAATATTTGAATATCCTTTTAACTGCAGCCAGGTGAGTCTCCTTAGGATCATCTTGGAACCTCGCAACAATTCCAGCTGCACTAGCTATGTCTGGTCTAGTGTGAGTTAAATACTGCAAACCTCCAATCATGGACTTGTATTTTGTCTGAAAAACACTTTGAGATTCATCAGTAGTAGTAAGCTTGCATCCAATAACCATGGGTACTCCGACAGGTTTACAATCTTCCATTCCAAACTTCTTTAGCAACTCCTTAAGACACTTGGTTTGAAAAATAAAAATACCATATTTACTTTGAGTAATTTGCAAACCAGGGAAAAACTTCATTTCACCAATCATAGACATTTCAAATTCACTTTTCATTTCCTCAGAGAATTTGTTACTCATTTCATCATTGCCTCCAAAGATTATACCATCCACAAAGACTTCAACAGTCAAGATTCCATCTTCACAAGTTCTCAAATATAGATTACTATCTGCATTACCTTTTTTGAAACCAAGATGTAATAAATACCTGTCTAACCGAGCATACCAAGCTCTAGGAGCTTGTTTCAGACCATACAATGCCTTCTTCAATCTTCAAACCATGTCTTCATCATATCTCAAACGAAAACCATCAGGTTGCTCAATGTAGACCTCTTCCTCTAGATCGCCATTCAGAAATGCAGACTTCACATCCATCCGATATACCTTAAAGTCTTTATGAGCTGTAAAAGCAAGGAACAATCTCACTGCCTCTAATTTCGCAACAGGTGCAATTTTTTCTTCAAAGTCTATACCTTCTTGTTGTAAATAGCCCTTGCAGACCAGTCTAGCCTTATTTCTTACAACCATGCCATCTTCATTCATTTTGTTTCTTGGTGTCTTTGGTGCTTCTGTAGGCTCATCCAAGCATGTCTGAATCTCAAGAATTTGTTTTGTCTCTTGATTTTCAATATTTATTCTCTAGGATCTCAATCTCTCTAATACCTTAGCCTTCCTCTCAGACTTCTATTCTGATCTCTCTGTCCTATTCCTATCTTCATCCCCAGTACTATCCTTTACTACTTCAACCTTATCAGTTAGCTTGTTCTGCTCCTCAATCTCGTCGGAGACTTTCATAGCAACATGCAAGGCCACAAGAGTGGTATGCTTTCTGATCTTCACAAGTGCTCGAACGGTGCTCAAAAATGAATAAGTGATCATACTTAAAGCTCGCAATGTACTTCTGACGCATTTCCCAATACAAAAAAAAATGTTTCATTCTCAGTCAACCATGAAGTTCCAGGCGATCAGACTGTGTCCCCATTCAGACCTTACGACCAAGTATTTAGCTTCCACACATATCCTTGTACCTGTATCTAACTTAGCATCATCTAAATCTATAAATCAGGGCCTGGATAATAGACTGTTATATTTCTCCAAAGCTCCCCCTAAGGACATGCTTGGCCATTTAGGCTGATGTGGCAATAGTAACATCAGGCCAAGATCCAGTAGCATCTACTGACTCTCCTTGATCCTTAGACTCACTCTGATTCTTTACTTTCCATACCTTATCACTGTCCTTGTTTCTTTCCTTCACAAAAAGGTCGTTGAACTCATCCATGTATTTTGTCATGCTCTTTCCAACATCACCAATGTTCCTCTTTATTACTGTAGGTGACTTCTTGTTGCTCGTTGGTCCATTATATCTGCTAAACTTCTCTATGTGACCTTGATTATTGCATTTATAACATGTAGTGGTGGTCTGTTCTAATTAACCTGGAATCTGCAATTTCTTGCAATGTGGCCAAAGTTGTTGCACTTATAACATGTGATCTTACCTATTCTTTCCTCATTGATGTAATCTTGCCTCTTTGATGATTGATCAGGTTTTCTACATTTTTCCTTCTTGTGCCCATAATAATAGCAATTGAAACAATAACCAGAAAAGGGATTATAAGGAATCATACCTTGCAATCCCTCTTCATGTGACCAATTTTGTTGCATCCAAAACATCTTCCTCTGAAAGGTCTAGTTTGGACATTAGGTTCCTCATTTGTTTTTCCTTTAGATTGTCTTTCTTGAGATTTAGCACATTCATCTTCATCAAAACTAACTCCATCCTTATCACCTTTAGGCTTTTGATGTTCAACTTTTTCAACAATCTTGTTGCTGCTCACATGAAGTTTATCTACGTGATTCTTTGCCTCAACAAGTTCTCCCTTAATGATGATATTGCACTTCTCTAATTCTTAATACCTGGTTAACATTATTGATTTCTAGCTGCATTTTTGCCATCTGAGCATTTGTACTCTTCAAGGTCTCTTCAAGTCTTCTCTTCTCATCTTTCTCTTGTTGAATTTCCTTAGCCAATTTCAAAGTAGTGACTTCACATTCATGATTCAGTGCTTCCTTTTACTGTTCGAGTTTTAGATCAAATGAATCATTCTCAGGTTCCTTTATCTCCTCAGCAAGTTCCTGCTGTTTTTTCCTTGAAAGTTCAAGCTGCTCCTTAAGCCTCTTGATGTAATCTTCAGCACTTCTCAGTTTGAATTTAATTCCACATTATTAGCATTCACCTTATCCAGGTCATCAAGTGCTGCTTCAAAAAATTTCTTCCAAATTGCTTGAATCCATCAGGATCTCCATTAAGTTGTTAGGCTTTCTCTCCAAGAGCTACAAGCTCTGATTCCAATTGTTAGGATCAAGCAACACTGAGAGGGGGGAGTGAATCAGTGTTGCAGCACGTTTAATTAATCTCAACCATTTGAAACTTAAACATTCAATAGTATAAATGATAAGAATATACACACAAAGCAAATAACTCATAACACCATGATTTGTTGTCGAGGAAACCCTGTTAAGGGAAAAAACCCGGTGGGGATGGAACCTACAAATAATGCACTAGAAATATTGTATCCCTGTTAGGAGATCTAGCCCTGTTAGGAGTTGATTATTACATCCAGTCCAAGTCCCTATTAAAGGACAAACCCTATTAGGAGTCTTCTCAACCCTGTTAGGAGTTGAATGAAATGATGAGCTCACTGCCCGAGCACACTATTCAAAGTGAAGGTTAAACCACCTTCTGGACTCACTGTCCAAAGAGAAGTATAAAAGTATACTTATAACAGTGAACTGACTGATAGCAACTTGCTTTGCTTATACAGTTCCAATGAAGTGCATTACAAACATAATCACTGCTCTACATCCAGCAGAACTCGCATCCACATGCTCGCAGCATCCAATACATCCAATCCATATGTTTACAACTCAAGTCGCTACTTTCCTTTATACAAGTTACAATAAGCAATTAGGTTGGCATGTTAAGACTTCCCCAATGCACAAACAATTACATAGACCCTTGCTAAGATACACACGGTACCTTACATAAGTAATTAACAAATAGAAATCATTTGTTACGCACCAAGATCCATAATTCACACTCGCCAATCATTAAGCATGTTACATCTCTGTAGTCGGTCCCAAATAGGTCTTCGCTAGTCGACACGCCTCAACTGACGTCATCAGTAATCCGGCAACCCAAGAATCACAAATAATGTTCTCTCATGTATGTTTTATCATTCCTTAAGCTCGCATATCATAACTCATGCTCGCATCCAAGTTTTCCCAAAAACTCAGAGACCATCTCTATCATAATCCTCTGTCACTGCTTTGTAACCAGTCTTTACCAAAACAGCTATAACTCATGCAAATAACAACATAAGATCTAGCGACCTTAGACATAAGGTATGCACTCATTCCTCTACACAAATTCATGCTTCCATACTCTCATACGCCATACACTATCCGTAAACATTTGTCAATCTTGCATGTTCTTGTGATAACCAGTCTTTCTGAAACTTCTAATGTGCCCAACTGAAACATATGTTGACATCAATGACAAAACATGAATGTCAACACCTCAACAACAACAATTCCAACATAGTTTTGTAAATATCTTCACGACAAATTCTTGGGTTGATTTATTGAGCGAGGGGGCAGTTGAGCTGTTAGAGGCACTAATCATCAAGTTACATAAGAAAAGGGTTGAAATGCAGAAAATCTGTTTGTGAGGTGGTTTGTCCCCTAGACTATGATTAGCCTCGTGGATGTTCAAATGATTTCTTCTTCATCTTCTTCTACCTTTTCTCTAGCGACCTGATTCATATTAGAATATCACTTTAGGCGTGCAAATAAAATCCAACACATATCTTAGGTGGATAGTCGACCCATGATTTGAACATAAGTTTACCTCCATTATTATTAGAACTAGAAATCAAAAGAGAAGTTCTCTTTCTTTTTCCCATCAACTTCCTTAATGGGACCCAAATATCCCTAAGGTGGCTTCAGTCAAACAAGGTAAGTGTAAAGTCCCCTACTAGGGGCTTCCTGATATATAATTCTAATATTATTATTATTATTATAGATATATATATATATATGATATGCATATATATTAGATCATATAATGGTTCTTGATCTCTGATAAAATTCTAATATTGTAGGTTAGAATTTATTCATATAAACATTATAGCATTGTCTACTGTGACAAGATGCTTGCTTGCATTATAATATAATCTATTTCCTATGATGGACACATGATATATTCATATTCCTTTCTGATCTCTTCCTCAGAAATCTAACATTTTTTCAATATCGATTATATTCAATAATCCATGATCCTCCCATAAATATCTGACAAAAATTCTATTCCAATTCCTCCGTATATTCTCCGTTGAAATAGGATTGGGTGCCTTCTTATAACCTACCAAAGGTTATGTGGTCTTCAAGAGACATGTCTTTTGTCTCTTCATAACAAGTGCTTGATATCAATTAGCATCTACTAATCGTTTCCTTCTTATCTTTCATAATCGGTAGCTTATTGTTGTAATCGCTGACACCACCCGATAATCATATATACTTAGCGGCCCAAGATGGATTCCTCCGTCTTCATATGCTTTGCTCAACAATATACAAATAGCCTTATTACTTTATCGTGTCGCAGATATTTGAACTTTTGTCGCCAGTCAGACATGGATCTGATTGGTTTGCCCATCCAGGATGGGTGCCATTTGCCGCTATTATTGTGTCTACATAGAATTCCTGTCAATAGATGCCTCCCATGAGCTGTCGTCTTACATTTGTACTATGATGCGACGATCCCTCGATGGTTTTCATGGCGTCAGTAATCTGAGGAAGACTTAATGCATACAAAATGTATATCTTATATGGCTATGTAATTTGCCAGTAGACTAAGATGTTCCCTCCGTATTTCTTCCCGTCTAGAAACCTGCATTCTGTTTCTTCCATTTCCTTGGATTCGTATCTCACGCTCCCTTCGTTCGACCAATATTTTCCAGATTGATATATAATTATATTATGTTATGATAATATTTGTTTAATTTATATTATTTATTACTTATTATTATTTATTTATCTATTTATATAATACTATTATTATTTCAATAATATATTATTATACTATATTTATAATAATGATAATCTTTGTTTATCATTTATTATATTGAATTATATTATATCTTTATTTATTACTATTTTATATTCTAATTTATTATTATCTATTTATCTAGCTATTATTATTTCTTATTTATTCACATTTTATTGATTATTATTTATTATTAAATCTTAATACGGTAGAGCTTTAGAGGGTTTCCTTTATTTCGCTTTTGTAATTTTGTTTATTAGAGACTTCACAAAATCGGTATGGACAAGGTGAGGATATCGCCGATGGGCTTCAAATGGAGGGACATGACAGTAAGCTAGTTCCCTATGCTGGAAATATTATTAATTGGAGATTCCTCAAATCAATGCCTTTTTTGTCTTTTTACCACGTCACTTCCATAAAAACTTACGTCTCTTTCAAACTTATAAACAATACTAATTTATTTTTTCTTTGAGATAGCAACCAGAAAAAGCAATATACAACGCGCACACACTGCTTAAAATGACTTCACAAATCTTAACTTTCAAACCTACAAAACCGAATCAAAGACCAAACTTTTCAACTTTGAATTTTGCAAATTCCTTTTCACCCAAGCTGAGACTCTCAACGAATCTCACGGCATCAACCGGAGAGGGACTTTCACCACCATAGCCAATCTTCTTTGAGATGGTTTATGTCCAAAAGGTTGAGACAATCAATTCTCAAAATCACAAGGGTTTTCACTGGAGAGAAATAACATAATTTGCATAATTCCAAATGAGTCCCTCAAATGCCTTTTATATTTTTTCCCACCAAATTCTAATAAGTAACATTTTAATTAAAACTCCCTTTTAGATCCGAAAAGACCTATTTATTAAAATAATGATAATTTGACATGCAATGTCCTTGCTTTACACCATGATTTGAAGCTTTTCATCCCAGTTCCAACAAGCTATAACACTAAGATGCATTTTAATATTAAGCAACTTTAGAAAAATAATTAAAACAAAGCCATTAATGCACCCATATTTTAGAAACAGTTGAAACACATTAGAAATGAAATCTGACAGCATTGCAGTGATCCTAGTGATGAATAATGAAAAATGGAGCCGACCTGGTGACTTACTGTAAATAGAGGCCCTTTCCAAGATTCTTGTAGAACACACTAGAAGCCACAAATTGACCATTTAGAATCTTTTTCCTAGTAAAATTGGTGGTTGGGAAAGGCCTAGCAACTTTTCTTGGCATGAAAATCTGTTTAATTATGTGGATGGTTTAAATGTTAAATACGATATTTTTACCTTGTTTTACTACTGAGGTTCTTTGCTCCTTGTGGAAAATGAGAAATGAATATGTTCCAAGGGAAGAGGAGGCAAATTACTGAATCCTCCAGGAGACTCATTCTGTTCAATATTTTTTCTATGTAGGTTAACTTATGTTGGAGATATCCAATGATAAATTCAAAGAGTTGCTTGATACTGGGTTGACCAATATCAAGAACTCTATGATCAAATTTGCTAAGGTTGGCTTTATCTGAAAGGTTATAAAACATTTGTCAAAAACTACATGGATTTTATAAAAGGCACTACAACAATCATACATATGATATGCTGCTTGATGACATGGGCTTGAAAGAAAGAACTATTGAGCCTATACCAAATGTAGAGCTGGTGGTGAGGTCAAATGATATCTTGTTTAAGATCTCCCCTCCAATTGGTTTCTTTGATTGGGAAAGAGGAAATGAGAATTGTAATATGTAACTATGTATCAATTTTTTGGGATTTTGATCTCCATTTCAGATGTAAAACTTCTTTGACTTTGTTTTGTAGTTGGATATCTATGTGTTTTAAATGCTTTCTCTGTGTGTCCTTATTTGGGCATTCAGCTCAAATTGTAACCTGGTTTCTATTAGTAATAGAAACAATACAAAAAAACTTTGAAGGAATCCTTCTTCAACAAAGCTATGAGCGGCAATGCTATGCTACCACAATTCTTTACAAATCGGCAATAATAAGGTATAATTTCATCAAATCAACCATGAACCCAAGGTTTTTCATCCTCATCTCTTTTTAAAGCCCCAATAAAGTCCTCTAGAAGAATCTGATTTAACCACTTTGAAGTTTCTAAAAGAATCACTTCAAAAGTATTTAATAAACTTACTGTATAATATTTATTTTATTTTCCACTTAAGTCAATTAATTATATTAATTAAAATAAAGTTATGCTTAAGATTTGCTTCATTGGGAGAACTTTAGAATAATTAATTTGATTTAATTCATTCCCTTATAATATCCCACCTTAGCATACAGGAATAAATATAGGCTAGAGAACACCACTGGATAACCACTCGGAAAAAGGTGATATTACACTCAGCCCCCACTCCCATGGAAACGTCTAAACAGCAAACTAAAAAGCATTATTTACCAAGCACAAACTTAGTTTTTTGTTTTCTTTATCCTTATATACCATGAGGTTTAGTTGGCTGGATAGCCACTGGTCACTCTCTTGTCCTATGCACCCTCCTTTCTCTCCTCACCACCTAACCCCACAAACGACTAGAAACTTCCACCCCACTATCACATTATAATCACCAAGAAAAAACAAACAATAACATAAAGAATAATGTAACCATATTTGTATAAGGCTTGTGTGGAGTGAGACTGAGAAACAATTTTGATCATAGTTCATTCTGTGAAATTTTATACAGCTAATCTTTCTTCTCTAATTTTTCCTCCTTTAATTTCATTTCTTTGCACATTTTCCGTTCATTCATCTCAGGTTTTGCACCCAAAATAAAGCTCCCATTTTTAAAAACTAGTCCAGCAAATGTTATCAAAATAAATTAAACTCCATAAATATCGAAGGAAATCTGTTATTGAACAAAATGTTGGAACTTTTCTACATGTAGTCTTCTTCAGCCTAGTCAAAGAGCTGAGTTTGTAACTTCAATACTATTTTAACTATTGTGTACTTTTGGATCTATTTTAATGAATCAAATCATATCATGACAGCAATATGCACAATCATGAGTACTGAAATAAGGTGAGGATTCAAGTACAAACCTTGCATATGCAACAGACAATAGCATTAGGATGATGCCACAACATCTTGAACAGTTCATCATCGTTCGAAGGCTGTTCCGCTAAAAGATTTGTCCCAAATTTTACCCTGATACAAACAAATTAATATGATATTATCGCAATTAAACAAACGATTATTAAAATTATAAAGAAGTCAACTAGGCATATTCTCAGAAAAATAAAATTAGATGAATGGAAAACACCTGTAGCTTGAAACTATTAGTTTGACCAGAGTCAGCATTTCTGTTGTATCAGAAATATTCCTCAGACCCAGTGTTGAGCCCACTCGAGGAGCAATAGCCATTGCAACACGTTGAACAGAAGCAATAACAGTACGCATGTATTTGCGAGCAGAAATAGATACAGTATCACAGTTATGAGTATCATACCGAAATTGAAATGCTATAGTGACAACAGAGCGGAAATGGTTAGATACAGTTCCAGTGTCGGTCATAATCCTGCCCATGTCTGAGACACCTTCATGTGTGGAAGCTAGATTAAAGTTGTAGGACATATCATATCCATCCTACGCATTGATGAAATATTAAGACATGCAAATGAGAAAATAAAATTAATATCCACACAGAATTTTCTAAAATAACAGAAGAGAGAACAAGGATAAACAAGGTCCATGACCTTACCATAAAGGTTGTGTCCAACGGTATTATGCGAAAACCAGATGGTAATAATGGTGTGTCATCAGAAAGCGCACCATTGACAGGTGCAAAAACTAATTGTGCACAATCACCAATAGCAGTTTCATCAATGCCATTGCAAAGCTGAGATAAAGGAATACACAATTTTTAAATTTTAGTGCATATACAGATAGAAAACCCATCACTAACTATTACATGCCATATGGAGAACAAAGATGTCCATTATGAAAACCTGGAGTAAGTACATCTCCTTTGACACCAAGGCACCATCTCTAGCAGGATCATAACCTTCAAATTTTACCAGCTCCATTATCTGGAGACATTTTATAAAAAGGACAAAGATATTGTTCAAGTGATTCCAAAAATGTAATTAGATGTCCAAAATGCTTGGTTCTGAGTCACATGGTAATAGAACAATGTAGGATGAAAATTTGAACTAACAAGTGAAATTATTATACTTTCTGTTACAAGTTAACTTCTAATTGAAAATAAATATTTTTCTACTTTTCACATCTTGAGTCCAAAAACTCACCTCTTCATGCTCCACAGAATGGGCTAGAGGCATAGGTATTTGTCGTCTTCCAAATTCAGTTCCAGCTACTGCTGAGGCACCATATACATGATTTTGCCAAGTGTTTGAACAGCCTGTATCAAGATCACAATCCATCCAATCTGCCCATTCTGATCGATGTTCACGAAGGAAACGTATCAATACTGCAGGAGGAACATTCTGCAGCACAAAAATACCCAATTAAAGGGTGGAAGATGTTGAAATGAAAGTAATTTTTGAGCTATAATCATAAACAAGATAGCATCTGAAATCTGGCATACCTGTAAAAGCATTGAAGCCTTTGCACATAAAACACCACCATCAGAATATAACTTATTAGAGGGTGTGCATTCAAGACCAACCAGTCTAGGACTCCAAGATGAATTAAGCGCAATACTAACATCATCGATCCCATCACTAGCAACAGACAACCATCCATCTTCAGAAAACGTGTTTATAGCATCATTGAAACTCCTGCATCAATGTCACTGACAAAATATCACATATTGAGATCTAGTAATAGGAATACCCATTGTGGAAAGCATAATGAATTCTATTCTTTATCTAATTAGAATTACTACCTAGCAATTCGAAGGCTCAGCTCGCGCAATGCAGCTGGTTGCAGTGTGCCGCCAGTTATAACCTCACCAGCAGCCTCTTGTGCCAATGAACGCAGATGCCGTAATGCCTAGGGAAATACGTAGAGAAACCAATTAAACCTATTGACATTTAAGCTTGTTTATTTAACAAAACAAAAATCCTTTAGATTTTCGAAGCATTGTATGACATGCAGAATAGGCAACCCATTTTATTTGTAGTTTACAAATCTTTATACGTACAGCAATAGTTATCTTTTG
Source organism: Thuja plicata (assembly GCA_018584345.1). NCBI lineage: Eukaryota > Viridiplantae > Streptophyta > Pinopsida > Cupressales > Cupressaceae > Thuja > Thuja plicata. Next base: position 463,220 of record MU226668.1, read on the forward strand.
TGCCATAACAGCAGATGACTCATACATCGGTCTTAACACCTCAGGAGCCTGTCCTGCCTATATCAGAAGACGAACAAACCACAGTCAGGGCTTTCAAATGCCTAGTACATCTATCTATATTGATATCAAATAAAATGTATCATTTTCTCGAGCAAAGCTAGCAATACAATAGAGTATTATATGCTAAAAATTTCTATTGGGAAGTGCTAGGCATCCTAACTCAATAGTTGATAGCATTAGTCTAATCAAGGAGAGAAAAAAAAAATCAATCAGTTGTAAAATCATTCTCTATGGAATATTATTTGTAGTGAAACAAAAACTATTCAGGTTGCACCTGTATATACATGCCAAGACTTTGAAAAACTAAACATGATATTTGTAGAAAAGGGAAGTAGTCTTTTCCATGTAAAACAAGGGAAAAATAGACAACAGTTGACAAATTGTCTGTAGGTGCATATAATGTTATGTCCTATGGTGAAGTAACACTTGGTACATTTTTGGGGGTATGTCACTATATTGTACTGCAACTCCGTGGTTTACAAAACAATATCAAAAAGTACAAAAAGATCTATTGCATGGAACAGAAAGTGAGTAATAACTTGCTGGAGTTGACATAAGTACATATATGGTTCTGATAATATGGTCCTAACATTACGCGTAATGTTCATCTTCTTGCAATTATAATCTGTAAGGGCACTCAGTTGAGACTGAGAAATGCATTGAACTCGGAATGGTGAGAAGAAAAACTTATATGATGATGATAAAGAAGTAAAGAGCACAATAAGCACATATGAGCAATATGAAACTAGAAATGACAGAAAACAATATATTGTTCATGGGAGAATTAAGTTTTCATAGACCACATCAATGATTGAGTTGTAAGTTATCCTGAATTATCTTAACGATGGATAGCTATGAATATATTTTGATATATTGATGGAAAAATCTGTTATATAGTTTTCTCAAAAATCTTTACAACTCATATATAATTCATATTAATTGATCCTGACTCCCAACTTTATGCATAGTTGTCTTCATCATCCTGAAATTCTAGCACACTGGTGTTAACTTGATAATGGTGAGGACATTGACTTGATAATTCTGAAAGCAATGAGTTGAGAATGGAGAGACAAAATTGACAAATGAAAAAGACAGCATGATTAATATTTGGAGCACCCAGAACAAAATATGCATACTGTTGATGTGAGTTTTGTGCCACTACATAACATATAGGATTAAACGCTTGATACAGGGTACCAAACACTCAACCCTCTCTTGAAAAGCATATACTCACAAAAGACGTGAGGAAACACTCCAAGGTTCTTTACCTGTGGATCCTAACTCAGTTAAATTGATGTGATTTGCTGGTAATCACGTCGGCGGGCTTACGTTGTTTCTTCAAAGATACTGAACTCTGACTATGATGATGATGAATTTTAGCTTTTCAATGTATACTCCCTTTGCTTCTCCTCTTGAATTTATATCACTCCAATCTACTCCTCTTGAATTTATATCACTCCAATCTTCACTCTCACTACTAAGCTACTCACAGCTTAACTGCTACTCCTAAGGATGAAGAAGTTAACAAATGGACGGGGATCGAACCTCGTGAAAGCTTACCAGCGGTGCCACTCCCATAGGTGCAAAGATTCGAAGGAAACAAGACTAGAGTACCACACAAGGCTTCCTAACGAGCCGCTAGGATGCTAGTGGCCTAGTTTAATGATCCCTATCA
>MU226668.1:466019-476588 GCA_018584345.1 Thuja plicata
TGAGCGCTCACATACCTGAAATTAAGAAAAAATATCATTGTCCAATCAAAGGACCTACATTAGGCAATTTGAATTCCAAAAGTTAGAAATATTGGCATCTCATCCATGAAGTACAAGTAAACCACACAGCTTAACAGAAACACATAAGTGAAAGACAGACATTTGAACATAATATGAATGTCCAGGGAAAATACAAAGAGACGACTGGTAAATTTAATATTTAAAACATCATACCACCAAATTTCTGTCCTCGAGAACCGATGTATATCGAAGTGTGCAGAAATCTCGAGCCTGGGTAAGAATGGTCGGAGAATACATCTACATCATAAAAGTCACTGCACTTCTGAGTCATACGAAACAAAATAGAAATGAAGAAATACAATACATCATCTGCAGAAGAATGTAATAGCAACCATGTCAAATATAGAATCACAGAAACAAGAACAATCATTCTCTACAAAGAAATTCTGAATAAAGGCACAATAAATCCAGCAGACTCTTTTTATATGCCTAAAGCTTAAAAAATTCCAGCTTACTTGTGTGTACAACAACTCCACTGTTGCACCACTGCTAGTTGTCAAAGCACCAAGCATTTCCATTCGACGGCAATCACGAAACCATGCAGGACGATCTTTCAGAACATCTGCAACCTGAAAAAGCTTAAAATTATTGGATGGCATGTTTTTGCTAATGTTCCACTTTAGAAAAAAATATGAAAGTAAAGGATGACAGTATAACACACAATGAAAGAGGGCAGGTACAGTTTTGTAATTCATCATCCTCATCATTGTGTTGGTTAACAGATCGGTCCCTTTAAAACTTAAAGAAACTTTTCGCCAAATGGAAGACCAAACTATCAAACAACAGTTGGGAAAACTATAAAATAGTTTGAACTATTTTTGAAAAGGTACAGCTCCCTTTGTATGATCAAATTATTTCCTTTTTTTGAAGTTATTCGAAATCTATAAATGTGGGTATGCTAACCAGAAAGCAGTAAAGGTACTAACACTTGTCCATCACCATGAGACAAATGCAAACTAATCACCGGACAACAACTTGAATTATAAATGAATTTTTACAAATCATGAATTTATCAGTGAAACACAGACGATTTCTAAAACATGTTGATGTACCAACTCAAAGATTTATTGTCAAAACATAGAAAGACATACTTAATGACGATTTCTAAACATGTTGATGTACCAACCCAAAGATTTATTGTCAAAACATAGAAAGACATACTTAATGAATTCTAATCTTGAACAGAAGATTCAGAAAACATGAAAATCACTTATGAAAGTGTTGTTACTTCAAAGAGTAATCAACACACATTGCATAAACTGAAAGATCTACACAAGACACAAGCAATGATCATTTCAAATGCACAAAGACAAATGAATGTTCAAAAATGTAAAAAGCCTAACTGGCTCAATTTCCAAATTGACTGCAAAGGAATTCTAAAATTCTAGAATTTGATTCTTTTTTCAGTTTTTAAGACAATATATATAGGCTTTTTTTTAATTTTCCACAATAATTAGAATCACAATGCAAACAACACTTAACTCAGCATATCTATTGTAACTCGTATGCCATTAGAACTCTGAAATCTTTCTTATTGAATTCAAGTCTTTAACTATCAAGTCTGGCTCGAATTGTCAACATCCAATGCAAACATTAAATATAATTAAGGAAAAACCTGTAACTCCTTTCCACGTCCTGTCTGGTCTGGCCGCGGCTCAAGCTTGAATGTATGCGGCTGATCATCTAAGACACTGCTGTTAACCATGGCCGATGTTCAGCAAGAAATGTGATCACTCACATCAAAACGTCCAGCATATACCATAACCGCTTTACCTCTCTCCTTCTAAGGCGTCAATCCTCAACCAATGTAATCCGCAATGCTGGTATAAAGATTTCTCACAAATCGCTGGAAGTGAATACCAGTCCAAAGTGATAGGAATACCGAAATGAATTTACAATTCATTCAGCAACTTGCAAACCCTTGCTCCAAGCTCTTAGTTTCAAAACTCACCAAGTGTTTTTAAGAAATGATCAAAAGGTGCAACAAGAAGGAATTCGAAATCCTCTTATATAAAACATAGCTTCCTCAACAAGGCTCGAACTTGCAGCTTCAAGAAGAAGCTCTTCATAACTTAACTTAATCCCTCCACTTAGAAGTTTGGATAATAAAAATATATCCTTCAAATATGTTATTTCTTCTCTTTCACTTTAAATCCAAACATAAGGCAATATAATCATCATTAATAAATTAATGATTTGACATTAATATAAGCTCAACATGATAATTAATTAAGACAATTAATTATATCCACTTCAAGCCAACTCCGATTATACTGCACTATCAAATCACCTGCTTAGACACCCTGCCAAAAATGGAAATTGACAGAAATAGACTTACTATAAATAGTAAGTACTCACCCAAAGACCCTCAAAGCTAACCATTAGCCCACAAGGGTTGCAATGATAGGCTAACAAACCGCGTCCCCAAACACCTGCTAAAACGGGGACATCACAGTCCTCCCTCCCCAAGATTGCTTTTCCTCAAGCAATCGCAATCCTAGATGCTGAAGAATATCCTCGGACTCCCAAGTGGCATCCTCAACAGGTAAACCATGTCATTTCTTGAGGCGCGAAACATGAAAAACATTATGCACCCTGCTATCCTCATACAAATCAAGCTCATAAGCAACCTTGCCTACCCGTCTGACAACACGAAAAGGGCCATAGTACCAAGGTTTGAGCTTCTCAGCTCCGCTCTTATGAATAGATGACTGCCTATAGGGCTGCAACATCAAATAAACCATATCCCCAACCTGGAAAGAGTGAGCAACTCTCCTCTGATCAGCAAATTGCTTTTGCTGATTCTGAGCTCTCTGAATATTGTCTTGCAATGTTCCCATAATATCCTAACTGTCCTGCAAGAAATCACTTGCACTGGAAACTCTGCTATCGCTGAAAAGAAAATCCAAGAAACTAGGAGGATCATATCCATATAGAGCTTTGAAAGGATTCATCCGAATAGACATATGGTGAGTGGAATTATAGAAATACTCACATAAGTAGATCCACTTCACCCAAGCTCTCTGCTGAGCAAACATATAATTCCGAAGATAGCCCTCCACCCATTTATTAACAATCTCAACGTGACCATCAGTCTGAGGGTGGTAACTGGTGCTCGGAGTCAACTCTGTCCCACACAACCTGAATAGCTCCTGCCAGAAGTGACATAAACCATGCAATATATCGGCATCATAGAGCACGACTGGCCTTTAAAGGTCTGATGAAGTCCAGCCCCCATCTTTTGAATAGCTCTTGTGCATGGGAAGTATTGAGAGGCATAAAATCTCATTTGAGGGGTTTCCCTACTCGCTGAAAAGTATCACATCCGACTACCCATTCTTGAGCATCGTTGTACAATGTTGGCCACCATAAGCCGACTAAGAGCACCTTCCTTCTTGTTGTATCGGGACCCATGTGTCCTCCTGCTAGTCCTTCGTGGGCATCCCTTAGCACACTTGGTACTTCCTCCACGCATCGCCTAAGTACTTGGTCTAGACCCATTTTGTACAACAATCCATTAATTAGTTGGAAGGTCCTACTCCTGAGGACCAACTTCCTTCGTTCTCCAGAAGGCATGTCCTGAGGGAACCGAGCGATGGACAAATACTCCCCTATGCTTGTGTACCACTTTGGGAGTACGGCAATATGAAACAGATGCGCGTCTGGGAAGTCGTCATTTATTCCAACAGGTGGCTCGCCAGACTTGATTCATGACAATTGGTCAGCGATCACGTGACTACGTCCTGGCCGCACGATAATCTAGAATGTGAACTCCTGAAGTAAGAGGAGCCATCGACACACCCTTCCCTGAATAATAGGCTTGTTGACCAGGTACATGAGAGCCTGGAGGTCCACATAAAAGGTAAATGGCGTTGCCAATATATAGTGTCTAAATTTCTGGACAGAATAGACCATTCCAAGGGCCTCCCTTTCTGTGGTGTTGTAATTCTTCTGAGCATTCGACAGCAACCTGCTTGCGAAATATATGGGATGATCCAGTCTGTGCCCTCCTTCCTGGGCCAAGGTGGCTCCGATGGCATAATTTGATGCATCCACGTGCACATGAAATTCTTTGTCCCAATTAGGGAATGCAAGAATAGGAGCACCCAACAATCTTGTTTTCAAATCCTCGAAGGCTTCCTCTTCCTACTTCCAAGCGTACGGCTCTCCCTTCCTCGTGAGCCTATCCATGGGATATGAAATTCGAGCGAAATTCTTGATGAATCGGCGGTAGTATCCGATATGGACAAGGAAAGATTTGACACCAGTCATGTCCGTAGGACCCTCCATCTCGACTATTACCCATACCTTGTTGGGGTATGTTTTTAATCCCTCGCTACATACTATGTGCCCGATCAACTTCCCTTGTGGCACCATAAACTGACATTTCTTTGGGTTAAGTGCTAGACGGGCTCACTGACACCGTTCCATGCACTCCCCCAAAGCCTCAATGTGCTTGTCCTGCCCGCTGAATATGGACCAATCGTCCAAGAATGCTTTAAAGTTCCCGGTCGACATCTTGTCAAAGATATGTAAGATAATTCGCTGGAAGGTCGCCAGTGCATTGCAAAGGCCGAAGGGCATTCGATTGTATGCATATACACCAAGGTTGCACGGGGACGGGGGTACTTGGGTACTTTGGGTACGGGTACGGGTACGACTATTTTTTTAAATAGGGGACGGGGGTACTTTGATACATCAAAACTTTTTCTTGATATAATTTAATATTTTATAGGAAATCTGAAAATATGAGTCATGACAATGAGTTTTCAAAATAAGAACAGTGATAAAGTTTGTTGATGTAATGTACTGTTTTCAGTTTCAGATTTGCAATGTGTTTGTAATAATAATATATGCTAAATGTTTAGATGCATAACAGAGAAGGCAAAGTTTAAACATGAACAAGAAGATTATAAATCATATAACAATGACATATTGCAAATGTTAAACTTCTGGCTTGAACAATGATAAAGTTTACTGATTACATATGAATTAAGCTTGATAAACAACAAGCTGATATACAAACAAAAATCAGAAATCTTAATGAAGGTCCTTAGCTATGATGTTCTCCACCGAGTACCCACTGAGTACCCGGTACTTGGGTACGTGTACCCGTACCCGGTATGTGTATCAGGGGTATGGGTACAAGTACCCATGCAACATAGATATACACCATCTTCCACTACGCAGGTTGTTTTCAATTTGTCTTCCTCCGCAATGGATATTTGGTTATATCCGGAATACCCATCCATGAATGAATAGATCTTGTGGCTAGCGACTTCCCCCAATATACTATCAGTGAACAGAATGGGAAACGGGTCCATAATTGTAACTGCGTTGAGGCATCGAAAATCTATGCAAATGCGGATCTGATTGGCTTCCTTCTTTAAGGATATCACAATGGGGGAACCCACTCACTTGTGTCAACCCGAAAGATGATACCCGCTTCCAACATCCGTTCAATTTCAGCCTCCACCCTTGCAGCATAATTCTTGTTCATCCTATACGGCCTCTTTCGTATAGGTTGGGCTCTAGAAACCAGAGGAATCCGGTGCACGCATAACTCCGGGGGTATACCCTTTAGATCCTTGTAAGTCTAGGTGAACATGTCCTTGTACTCTGTAAATATTTTGAATGCGGTCGTCTTTAATACTCGGTTCCAGTCATCCCCCATCAGGATGATTTTTGGGTTCTGCTCATCTCCGAGATTAATCTCCTTCAGCCTCGCTTCTTTGTATCGGATCAGTTCATCCTTGGAGAACTGATGGGCAGGACTCTCCTTGATTCAAGCTTCTTCTTTTTATTCTTTGTATTCCCGAGAGAACTCGTTCGGATCTTCCTCGATTTGCAGCACATTACAAGGAGGGAATAGTTCATAGTCACTCATTTGCCAATGAAATAGGCCATCCATAGAGTCTATATCATTCTCCAATTCTACTACCTCTTCGTCATTGGGCTCCATACTCTCTTTCGCTTCATCTACTCCGTTGTCGGATTCGGAGTCTGAGGAAGATGTCATTTCCTCTCCTACCATCTGCGTCCTGAGGTCGACCACAAACTTTCTCCCCCCCTTCTCGAATGATAAAGTGTTTTTCTTCCACTTGTGATTTGCTTTCGCAGTCACCAGCCACCCTCTCCCTAGGATGGCGTCATACCCTTTCCGCTTCATAGGAATCACTACGAAGTCCAAAGTAAACGGCTGTGCCCCATGGTTACTTGTGCCATCACGGTTCCGAGGGGTTTGATGCCATGTTGGTCAGCCCCTAATAAGTTGAAGGTCGGCAGCCACAGTGTCGGTTTTCCGAGACTCTTCCAAGTGTCCTTGGGTAGAACGTTCACCCCTGATCCACCATCAACAATTGTGTTAGTGAGAATGGTACCCAAGATACCCATCTTGACTACTGCAGGGTTTTGCCCACTGTTTATAGCCAGTGTCATTGGGTCCACTGCAGAACCACCAGGAACCTCTGTTTGTTCCAATGTACTTATTGGGAGGGTTTGACTATTAAACGGGGTTGTTTTTAGATGCAACATCGTTCCAAGTAGGTCCTTGACTTTCACCGGTATCTCCAATTGCATTATCTGCCTCAAGATGTTTTGTTCTATCGTGGCTCGAGTAGAAGTGTCGGAGGTATCCTTTAGGTCCCTTTAGGCCTGCAATTCCCTCTCAATCTCCACCTTCGCCTCGAGTACTCTTTGTTTCTCCATACGAGGGTCAGGATAAGTGGCCTTCTTTGCTTGTGCTCGTGTAATTGCCAGGATGTCTTCCTCCATATCTCTTCTTTCCAATTCAATGTAGTTGCAACCAGGCTTCGGACAGTTGACCTCCTCGTGGTCCCCCGGTCCACACCACCTACACAGTTTCTGTGGAGTAGATTCCTCCTTCTGGCAATCTCGGGCAAAGTATCCCCACTGGTTGTAATTTCTGCATTGTATCACTGGCCTTCCCTTCGCATCATACTGGATCCGAGGGCAGTTGTTATTGTTATTTCCTCTGCCTCCCCGTCGGTTATTTCTGTAGCTGTCGAATGATGCATTATTATTATTATTTTGTTGACCACCGGTTCTAGATGTGGAAAGTTGCTCCTGCGGAACATCACTTGTTGATTCCTGGCCCTCAAGTTATAGGGGCATTCTTTGGTGGAATGTCCCGCAATCTGGCAGATGTCGCAAAAGGATTTCTTCTGGAAAGAACCTTTCGTGTGTCCGGCTTCGTTGCAAACCGTACACCACACCTCATCCTCCTCAGTTTTTCTTGATCCTCGTTTCGTTGCCTTAAGCTCCTTCATCATCCTCTGGAGGTCTTTTTGTAAAGCATGCACTTTCTTACTTGATTCGTCCTCACTAATTTCCTCCGAGGAGTCATCATCCGAGGGGTAATTGATGCAACAACCTATTCGCAGCGGGGCTGACATTCAGTGCGTCCCACACAATGTCTTGGGCAACTTCTTCTCGTACGGTTTCCCTTCGTATGAACGTTTCAATGGCTGCTTGAAATAGAATGCAAAAGTCTATTGTCAGAGCATGCTCCCCTTCAAAAAGTTCTATAATTCCGTCCTCATTGGTTCTCACATTGATATTCTCCTCAAATGGTAGTCCCATTTAACCATTCATTCCGTCACTTGCCAGATTCGGTTGGCAACGGCGCCAAATGTTTACCCTAGTGGGGTAACAGAGATTATTTGCATACAGAAGGTAAAGTACTTAATAGAGAATGTAAAGAGAACATAACAGCATTGTATTCATAGATTGATCACCATGTACAAAGTTATTTTCGCTTATCATAATCAGCATATCCTTGCTGGAAGAGAGAAATGCATACATATAGTGTCCGAGGGGATGCGAGGCGAACCGTCGCATCCGTGTAACTCCCTCGGACGGACCAGCCGTTTAACTACCCATTTACCCGACAACAAAAAAGGGGGCATTACATACATGATACCTCAACTCCTTTACAATCTAGCATATTAAACCTCTTCTACATCTCTTGCACATACTTAGCTAGACAGATAATGATATTGCCATGAGATCAGTGTACTACCAGGCCAAGAAAATATTGTATTACTCATTTCAAATTCTTTCATTATTGTCTCTTTGAATTCTTTCTTTATTCTATTTCAGTTTCCGATATAGCTTAACCAAGTAACATATATACCTACATAAATTGTTTTATTGCTTCCCTTGTGAAATATAGTGTAGGTTTCATTCTTGCTTCTTACATATCCATTTGCTAAAAACCATGTACACATTCTTGAATACCATGCTCTTGGTGCTTATTTCAAAGCATAAAGCACTTTCTTCAACTTGCAAGCATATACTTCTTTATCTTCTTCAAATCATTATAATTGATTTTCCTAATATCCTTCCTCTTCAATGTATCAATTCAAAAATGCACTCTTCACATATAATTAGTGTGTTTTCCATCCTTTCTATGCTGCTAATGATAATATCAATCTTACAACGTGCCTTGCAAAACATGAATAGGTCCCTTCATAATCTATACCATACCTTTGAGCATATTCCTTTACAACCAATCTAGCCTTGTATCTTTCAATGGTACCATCATTCTTGTACTTTGTCTTGTAAACCCATTTAGTTCCTATCAGTTATTTGTCTTTTGGTAACTTTACAAGCTTCCAACTTATATTTCTTTCAATAGCATTAATCTCTTATTCCATTACTATAATCTTTTATTTCTTTTCAATTGCTTCTTCAAACTTAGTAGGTTCCATCTCAATATTTGAATAATTATAAAATGCATGATTAAGAAATTCATCTTCATTGTTTTCTCTAATGTGATTTCTTGTTCATTTTATTCCAAGATTCCCAACTAAAATTAGATTTGGAGGATGAAATTGAATTACCTTCTTACTTTATGTAACAATGCTTAAATTTAGTGTAGATCTTTTCAGTTTTTCTTCTTGATCCCAAACTATTTCTTGACTTACTATTTCTTTTTCTTTCTTCAAATGATCTTCATAGGTTCCTTTTTCAGCAAATATAGCATCTCTTTAAATAATTATCTTCCTACCTTGAGGGAATAAAACTTGTAGGCTTTGTTTTCTGCACTATAGCCCATGAATATGCATACTCCACTTGTTGCATCCAATTTCTTTTTGTTCTCGTCATTTATATGAATATAAGCTGAACAACCAAATACTTTATAGTGTGCCACTGTAGGCTCTCTCTTTTACAAAGCTTCATATAATGTCCTATTTCTTACCATAATTGTTGGGCTCCAATTCGTGATGTAAACATAGTTGAAAAGCTCACGGAGTATTCACAAAACTCGCAAAAAGTCCTAGCGAGTCACTTGTCAGTGACTTTTTGAAAAACTCGCTGAAAACTTGCGATATTAGTGAAAAAATTGCCTAAATGAGTATAGCTTTTTTTTTCTCAGCTAATGTTACAAATTATATATGATTTTTAAACATTTTTACAAACAAAAAAGATGCTCCTCAGCCTTGTGGGGGGCATTGCCCCTAGACTCCCATGAATAACATTGCCCCTCAACTCCATTGGGGTCTATGATATGTATTAAACTTTTGAAGATATATGACGGAAATCAATAAAATTCTCTACAAATTTAGTAATAAATGTTTTTTGATATTATTTTTTTAAATTTATGTATTTTAAAATGTTCAATAAAATACCCGAGCTTTTCACCAATTTTTCCCCAAACCTCAAGTTTTTAAAATGTTTGGGCCTGCTAAGTATTTGGCGAATCCAAGTTTTACAACTATGATGTAAACAGCAATGTTAACTACTTCCACCTAAACCATTTTGTCCATACACCTTTCTTCCAAAATGGTTCTTGTTGATTCTATTATTGTTCTATTCTTTCTATTCACCACTCCATTTTGTTGTACTGTATAATGAAATGTTACCTATCTCTTGATTCCACTAATTGAACAAATTTCACTAGATTATTTTGAAAAAAAATTATGTCCTCGATCTATTTTTAACACTATGTATCTTCCACTTTCTTTTCTTCCATGACTTCAAACATTTTAAATGCTCAAAAGGTATCACTCTAACTCTTCAAAAATAAACCCATAAGTAGCAAGTAAAGTCGTCATTTAATGTAATCAACTAGAATTTCATACCTATTCTTGCTTTGGACATAGCACCATCCAAATTTGAATGAAGAAGCTCCAAGGGGCGATTTTCTCTCCGCACACTTTTGGGAAACCTATCCCTATTGTGTTTTCTAAGTGCACAACCCTGGTGCACTTCCTTTCCTTTTGCTTGAATCTTTGGTGACTCATGTACTATATTTCTTTAATAAGACATATGTGATCCCTAGAAAATAAGGCACCCATACCTTTGGTGTCGTGACCAACTTGCATCCTGTAATGCCCCCTTTGAGGATATCTTGGAATATCGGGACAACTACTTCAACTTCTCACACTTACTCTTTTTAATTCTTGCACTTGAACTAAGTAATGGAGATGATGCACATTATCACTTGCTATTTCAGATTCAATC
>MU226668.1:481675-491731 GCA_018584345.1 Thuja plicata
GAGTAGTTTCAATTATTGTTTTTGCTTATGTCAAATCCCCTTGAAAACACAAAAAAATCAGAATATTAAACAAAAATAAAACAACTCAAACGGCACAGCGGATAGAGCCTGCGAAGGGTTCTTACATCATCATTGAAGGGAACCGGGTGGAATAGGGAGGTGCATCAACAAGTAGACATTATTCGTGTTGATTTCTAGTACTTCAACAACATCCTTTTCAATGTGGCAGAAAATCCACATTGGCTTAATTTGGTTACTGCAATGACTAGTGGGATAAGGGTACAAGGCGTCTTCTCGTGTTGACTTGAGTGGGAGGTTAGTTCACTTGTTTTAGTTTTAAACTTTTACTTTTGAATCTTGATAACTTATGTTGAGTTCTGATTTTTGGAGTGTAGACTAAATTTATATTCTTTTTTTTATTTAGACTCTAGATTAATTGGTAATTAGTAATTACCACTTTTTGGTGAATTTAAGCTGTTTTTATCAAAATTGTGTACTTAACGTTAATTTTACTTTGTACTTGTAGGTTGCTCGCAAATGCATTTGCTAGGACAAAAGAAGTGGTGGAAGAGCAAAGAATAGAATGGAAACAATTTGGCTACACCATTCTTTCCAATGGGTGGATGGATGGAAAAAAATGCACTATCATTAATTTTTTGGTTTCTTGCAAGAATGATGTGTTCTTGAAATCTGTGGATGTCTCCAACAAGGTGAAGATTGCTGAAACTTTGGCTCTAATGTTAGAGAAAGTTGTCATGGATGTGGGAATTGAAAAATGTAGTGCAAATAATAATTGATAATGCAAAAGCATATGTGTCAGCTGGTAGAATCCTCCAAGACAAACATAGTACACTTTTTTGGACACCTTGTGCTGCACATGTCCTTGACCTTCTTTTGGAGGACAAACGAAAACTAGATTGGTTGAGACCAGTTGTAGAGGATGCAAGGAAGATCACAAAATACATCTACAATCACCCTTGGGTTCTTCGCTTGATGAGAGAACACACCCAAAGGAAGGAGTTGGTAAGAGCAGGTGTCACAAGGTTTGCAATGCTTTTCTAAACGTTGAAAAGTACTCTAAGTTATTTGACAACTTTGAAGAAAATGTTTATGAGTCAAGCATGGCTAGACTCAAGTTATTTGAAGAAGCCTAATGGAGAGTGTTGCATTCATTGTCTTCGACAACCAATTTGCACAAAGAGCTACAGAGATTGTGAGGTAACTTGAAAACTTGAATATTTATTTATTTTGTATTCAACTCTTTCATTATTAATTTGTAACTTTAATGATTAATCTTTTTGTATTTTTAAATTTTAGGTGTTGGAGCCCTTGGTTTGAGTTCTCCACTTGGTAGATGGGGATCAAATCCCAATGGGGTATCTTTATGAGGCCATGGATAGGGCCAAGGAGTCTATCAAAAATTACTACAAGGGGGACAGCCTCAAATTTGACCCCATATGGAAAATTATTGATAGGAGGTGGAATGATCAGCTCCACCAACCCATTCATGCAGCAGGGTACTTCCTCAACCCTTGATTTTGCTTCTCGTCGCCCTTCTTTGATCCCAATGGAGAGGCCATGGAGGGCCTGACTGCATGCATTCAAAGGATGATACCCGAGGTTGAGGTGAGAGACCTCATTGTGTCCAAATTGGACACTTACCAGAATGCAAGGGGCAGCCTATAGAAACACTTGTTTTGTTCCCTTAAATACCAATGCAACATTACTAGACCGAATGCATCTTTCCTTCACATCTTCAATAAAGAGGTTGGCGATCCAAAAATTATCAGACAAACATTCAGATACAATTGGACAGCTTGGAGCATGAAAATGTTGCTTTTATGAGCAAAAACCATAAGGGGGTTCTCTAAAGTGTTTTTCATATTTGGATCCCTTTCAAAATGTTATGCAATTTAAAAAAAGAAACAGCATCTTATTTTGAGTTTGTATGCAACATTTATGAGTTTGAAGGAACCTCATACCTTTTAGCTAACTATAAATTGCTTGTAACACCAATTCAGATTTGGTTGGCATTTTGAATATAACAATGTTATTCATAAGAAGGCCATCAATTTGATTCTTCTAAATAAGCATAGCATAAGTTGTAATTTCACATAAAAAATGTACAAGACAATTAGCACCAATTTTTCACAGTCCATGAATATCAATGAGTAATTTCTGGATTAATTTTCTTTTTAAAATACACAGTTTAATCCATAAATTACTCATTAATGTACAAGACAGCAAGCAAGAGGGATAGGTAAGGAAAAACATTGACCAAAGTATTTCCTATAATGGCCTCCCCATGACTACTTGGAGTATTCTTACCAGCAGTTACAATTCAAGACTGATCATCATACTACTTGTGGTGATATGATTTACCATCTTTGTTCTCTCTAAGAGTTGGAAAATAAGGAGCACTTCATTTCAATGGTACTATCTACTATGAAATATGATGGAGGTAGCAGAATTTTTACAAAGATAAAATGGCTTCCCTAGCTACCTTCTTATCTTAATAAGAGGTGATTGGCCCTTTTCCTTCATGAGGCTGTCACCATTAAAAATTCATATTTTTTCAGAGGAACACTAACACTGCTAGGTTACAGCCTACTCAAGATGTTGGAAATACTAAATGCCTTTTCAATTGGATCTATAAATGGACAAGGTAGGTCAATGAGACATCATTTATCTCCCTAGTCCTCTCACTCCCATAATAAGCATTGTTTACCCATTTCTATCATTGTCAAGGACCATATAGATATCTTTAACCACAACCTATATCAATGGAAAGGTCTATTGGCCTTTGATGTTACATGTGGTTCTAGGGGGAGAACCATACTCCCTCCTAGGATTGTCCATCTTGCTCCTATTAACCCTAGACATTCTCCTGTGAACATTATCAAAGTATGTATTGGTTCTGTCATGTTAGCGGATGGTGATGTTTTTAATGTCCCTATCTAGGTATTAAGGGATAACAACTTTAAGATTGGCCAAATCTCAAAGTCAGATAATACAAACCCAAATTTCAATACCGATATTTGCACTCATTGATACCCTAGATTCAAATCAGGTTTACAAAATGTAAATAAACAACAAAGAATTCAATATATTAGATATCGGTTTAACATTAAACTATGCTGCTACAATATCCATTACAAACATGAAAACATTGCTAACACCTGCAACATAATGTAAAACATTCAAACTTTCTACCACTAGATTCTCCGCCATGAAAGTTAAGCTCAATCACAAACTCCATATGAGGTCATCCTACAAGCCAGATGTTTTCATCCTCTGACTAGTGAAATCAGAGGTTTTTCATCCTCGAATCTCTAGCAAACATGAGGGTTCCTGTTTCTCAAATCTAGTCACTTGAACATGAGTGCTCAAAGCAAGGTCTCCCTGTGATGTCCCCATCCAAGCTCCAAACCAAACAAGCGAAAGGATAATCCAAGGAGGAGAGAATGACTAATATTTCCTGCAAGTGGTACTATTCATTATGAAAGATGACACAATTTATTTCTGAAGGTTATCCAAAGTCAACAACTAAACACTAAGCAGCGATTACATTGTGATAAGGTGCAATGAATTGCCCAAGGATATCGTGGTCACTATTATGGTAGAAGTCGAATCCGAAGTTTTAACCAATGTTATTGTGGGTAGAGAAGTGCTTGATGTCAACTACGTACGAAAGAATATTAGAAATAAGAGATCGATCATGTATAAGCATTCACTAATCAGCAATTACGCATAAGAAAACTATTTAGTCTTCATAAGAGATGTAATGTCCCCTCTCACCTAGTAAATAAATAAATAATGAAGTTAACCTATTATGTTTTCACCCCATAGGCTACTTAATAATGTAATAAAGGGGTGTAATTTAATAATCAAGTATTTGAGCCAAAAGCTATGGTTTGGGATGATAAGAAATTAATATTGCAATGTCATCATTAAAAGGGGGGCCACTTAATAATCCTAGTTAATTACAGAATGGTGGACTATGTAATAAGAGGCAAATATTAATATTTGCCTAGTTTGTACAAGTCAGAGTGTTTTAAGGAAAGATCGCAGCTTTTTGGGGAAAACATAAATCTAGAGCAAGAATTCGATGGAAGAAGAATTCATTCATGCATCTATCAAAGTTCTTTTGTTATTCTTCTCTTTGGAAGGATTTGACTCCATGCTTTTTGTGACGGAAACCATGAGAAGCTGAGGCTTGGACGCAATCCCAAGTACTCATAGCCAGCCTGCATAAAATCTGATCATTTCAATGCAATCTTCAGTCATAGTTCAACAGTTCAGAGGTGTCTCCAATAATTCCAGCAGCTGCAAATTCTGAAGCAATACGCCAAGGATAGGAAAGGTTGAAACTGCGAATTCAAGCACACTTCATCAAAAATCACAGCTTCTCATTCAGCACAGGAAATTGCAGAGGTATACTGCGTTGCGACACTCCAAAAAAGTTGTTCTTGAATTTATTACAGAATTGTATTGCTACAGCCGTAATTGGTAACCATTGTTATTTATTACAAACTTGTTGTATGTCATAGGCATCCTTAGAGATCAGATTTTCAAATCTTCTTGCATGTCTGATAAGGTGTCTTTCATGTATTTTCATTTTGAAGTCTATACTTAGAATTACATGCTTTAAATGATTATGCTCACAAAACAAACAATTGCAATCAATTAAATCAAATCACAAAAATCTATCGAGAAATTCGCAGTTAGAATATTTCAGTGGTATCAGAGCCACCTTTCCTGCTAGCTTGTGTGGTATTCATTGTGCATGTCAGTATGGGATCAATCTAAGTGGTTGCACGTTAAAAATTATGATTACATGTTACTCCTAATCAAATGCATGTCAGATTAAAGTGGTTCTATGCACTTTAGAGGGTTTGAACCGCACAAGTATAACGAAAGAAGTAGGCCTGGACAGAAAATGGAAGGAGTTGGAAGCAACCCAATTGAAATAGTGATGGGAGAAAGAAGAGCAAAAAGCTCACCTCGAGATATGAATAACCAACTCAGTGATTTTCTAACAGGCTTTGCCCAATAGCAGCAACAAATGCTACAACAATTTCATGGTCGAATGATCACAGCTATGGGTCAATTGAGAATTGATTGTACAAGATCAAGAAGGTCTAGTAGCAAACACAGTAGGAGTGAAGCAGAGCATGGGAACCAAGATAGAACAGCTTCTAATGTTGTGAGGACAGCAGATACAAGGTCTAATCAACCATTATGTCCCACATTTCTACCTTGTCAAGTTGAAAGAGAACCAATTTCGGAGGAAGCGGAAGCAGAGACGCATCACAGATGATATTATGGAAGCCCGTGATGAATACATGTACCTTCCAGCTGATGTAAGGCAATTAATTAACTTAAATCAGTTCATGAACCAGCTGATGTAAGGCAATGGCTAGAAACCGTCTCGCAAGGCAAGAGAGGAGGCCTAGAGGGCAAGTTAGGCAGGGCACTCAGCCTGCAGAATATAAGGATGCTTCGAATAAAAAATTGATACCAACCTTTAACGGAACCAGAGAGATATCAGCAAGGTCATGGGTTCATAAGTTAGACACATTCTGTCAAGACCCTGCCTGGCTTAATTCCCAAATTCTCTGTAAATAATCTTTTTTGTTCTAGATTTTGATTTCTTTGTTTGAAATTTTCAACATATATAGTTTTTTTGTTATTTTTCCAAAATAATGAAATTGCAATTCAAGAAACAAAGTAATTTAAGATAACTACAGCAGATCATATATCACGTCAAGTCTCTGGAATTCTATTATTGAAATTTGAATTTGAAACCCACAAAGATGGTATGAAATAATAACATTCAATGCAAGAACAATAATTACGGTTTGAACCTATAATTCCTCTCCAAGTCTTCACTAAACTAGCCGCGGCTTATGCAAGAATGATGGCGGCTGATAATATAAGGTGATGGCTGATAATAAATTCTCACGTCCAGAAAAACCGTGAACAACACCAAGCAAAGCATCCAGCACTTCCAGCTCTTGCTTCTTCCTATGGCGGCAGACTATAACCCTCAATAATGCAATGCTGGTTGAAAAAAGAAACTTCACACGATTCACTGGAATTGAATTCCAATTCAAAGTGGCAAAGAAACTTATATGAATTCACAATTCATTCAGCAATTACACAAACCCTCGCTCCAAGCTTCCAAAATTTCGCAAATCACCAAGTTTTATAAAATAGTCAAAAGGTATTTGCAAAAGGTTTCGATTTCCCTCGTATATGGATTGAGTCTTCAACATGAAGCTCATGACTTGAAGCTTCAACCACAATCTTCACATAACTTAAACTCCATACTCCCAACTTAAGAAGTTTGAACTTAAATTATATCAATCAAATATAATCCTTCTTTCAATTAATGTCCAAACATAAGTCAAATAAATCATCATTAATATTTTAATGACTTGACATATTAAATAAGCTCCACAATATTATTAATTAAGTCATACTTAATTAATTAATTAATAAAATAATCAATCCAAGCCAATCCAACTACTCTGCTCTGTCAAGACAACTGCTCGGACACCCTGCCACAAATGGAAATTGGCAGAAATAGACTTACTATAAATAGTAAGTTCTCAACCAGAGACCCCCAAATCAATCCGTTAGCCCACGAGAGTCGCAGTGATGGGCTAACAATAGCGTGTCCCAGACACCTGCTAAAACGGGGACATCACACATTCTTGGCACTCAAGCCCATGGAAGAGGAAAAAGTAATACAGTTTTCTACCATGCACCTGGAGGGAGTAGCATATGACTGGTGGCACCATGGTCTAGTTTCTCAGGACCATGCCATGATACATTCCTACAAAGAATTTGTTAAAAGGTTGATTACTTGCTTTAGCAGAAAATATATGTATGTCTATTACAAGGAATTGGCTCAACTGAAGCGGGTAGGGCATGTGGAGACTTACATCAATGAGTTCCAAAAATATTTTGTAATGGTTCTTGATATGTCACAAAGGAGAGTCGCGATACTTTTTGTAGAAGGCTTAAGTGACAAGATGAAAGGTTTGGTTAAGGCTCATAGGCCTAATACATTAGATGATGCTAATGGTTTAGCCCTTGACTTGGATGTCACACATTCCTATTAGCCACCAAAGAAAAGTTTCATCCCATGGAAATCTGAAAAGAAGAGTTTTAATCAGCAAAAGAACATACCTTCCAAAGTTGAACAGGAGTCAAGGAATGAATTGAGAAGGAGAAAATTATGCCTCTCATGCAAGGAGCCGTGTGAGTCAGGTCATCATTGCCTTGGAAAAGGCAAGGTGCATTTGATTGAGGTCCATTCTGATGGTGAGGATCAGGATGAGCAAGAGGCTAGTACTGATGAGGATGTTGCACAGGAGAGTCGGCCCCAACAGATAGAATTGGAGGATACTAAAGTCAAAGAGACTCCACGTATTGCCACTTTATCTTGAATACCTCGCAGATGTCCTTTCTAGCTGAAAGGTATCCTTAAGCGACAACGGATGGTATGTTCAGTGGACAGTGGAGCTACACATACTGTTATTGATGAGAGACTGGTGATTAAACGTGGACTTCAGGCTTAGGAGTTTCCTGGATTCAATGTTATAGTTGCATATGGTTTCCTACTGAGTTACACCCGAATAATGCCACAACTGAATATACAAATTGGAGATTACACATTGACAGGTGACTTTTATGTGTTTCGACTGAGCAATGTGGATGTCATATTGGGACTACAATGGTTAGAGTTACTGGAGAGATATGTTACGGACTTCAAGCAAGTGTAGCTGGAATTCATGGTTGATGGTAAGAAAATTGTGCTTAAAGCTATGGTAGATGGTTGTCCTCGAGTGGTTTCAGCAAGGAGGAGGCTCTATTCAGGTATGATGACATGGAGTGGGCAGCCTAGTATTTTGTATCCAGCAAATCTTCCCCAAGCAGTCAGCCCCAGTATCATATTGATATCCAGACTATGTTGGATAAGCATAGTGCAGTGTTTGGAGATATTCCTCTGGGCCGTCCACCTGATTGTGGGTTTGAGCATGGCATTGAGCTTGAGGAAGGCACAAAGACAGTTATCACTATGCCCTATAGAAACCCACGCCATTTTAAGGAGGAAATTGAAAAAACAATCAACAAACTATTAAAAATGGGTCACATACTTCCTAGTTCCAGCCCTTTTGCTTCTTCAATTGTACTGGTCAAGAAGGATGGAACGCTACACATGTGCATAGACTACAGAGCCCTAAACAAGAAGACCATAAAGAATAGGTACCCCATTCCCAGGATCGATGAGCTTCTAGATGAACTACACGAGGCCGTGTATTTTTCTAAAATCGATCTTCGTTCAAGCTATCATCAGATTAGTGTCCTGGAAGAGGATATACATAGGACTGCTTTCCGTTGTCACTACGGGCACTTCGATTTCCTTTTCATGTCATTTGGACTCACAAATGCACCAGCAACATTTTAGTCTTGCATGAATCACACTTTCTATGAGTAGTTGCGGAAGTTTGTTTTGGTTTTCTTTGATGATATCTTGATATACAACAAGACGTGGGATGAACATTTGCAGCATTTGGATGTAGTCTTGAGTATCATGGAGACACAGTTGTTATTTGTGAAGGCTTTCAAGTGTGAGTTCAGAATGACTAAGATTCTTTATTTGGGACATGTGATTGGAGTTGATGGTGTTAAGGTACACCAGGAGAAAATACAGTCAATTTTAGATTGGCGCCTCCCAGGAACATATCAAAGGTGAGAGGATTCTTTTGTGTTGTTACTATAGGAGTTTCATGAGACATTTTTCACAGTTGGCATCACCCTTGATAGATCTTAAAAAAAAGGGAACATTTCATTGGTCTGGTGAGGAACAAGTGACATTTGATAAGCTCAAGGTGGTGAGCAGATGCCTAGTGTTGGCACTACTTGACTTCACACTGTCATTTGTTGTTGAGTGTGATGTATCGGGTCAGGGGATTGGTGTAGTTCTGATGCAGAACATGCACCCTATTGCATTCGAGAACAGGAAACTCAAAGATCCAGAGAGATTGTACTCCACTTATGATAAGGAGATGCTAGCTATCATGTGCGCGCTAGCTAAGTTTAGATAGTACTAGTGGGTGCAAAGTTTGTTGTCAGGACTAATCACAACAGTCTTAAGTATTTCCTAGAATAGAAAGATCTCAAAGAACAGCAAAAAAAATGTGTAAGCAAAACTCAGGCATATCATTTTGATGTGGAACTTATTAAGCGAAAAAAAAAATATTGTTGTTGATGCTCTTTCCAAGAAACCCACCCTTTGCTCTCTCACTGAGATTTCAGCTGATTGGAAATCTCAATTGCTAGCCGAGTATTCCAAAAACATGTTTGCTTGTGACTTGGTTAATGGATGGGTGTAGGATGGTAGGTATTCTATCGTAGATGATATGATTTATTATAAGAAAAAAATCTATCTTGTACAAGGTTCTAAATTGAAGGACAAGGTTATGAGGGCGCTGCATGATACCCCTCTAGCAGGACATCCGGGTTTTTTCAAAACATATCATCAGGTGCAGGAGAGATTATCCTGGAAGGGTCTTAAGGACAATGTGTTGCAGAATGTCTGAGAGTGTTTGACTTGTCAACTGAACAAGTCAAAACACACCTATCCTACAAGCCTTCATCAGCCATTGCCCATACCTAAATAGAAGTGGGAAGGAATATCCATGAATTTTATTACAGGAATTTCACGAGTTCGGGGGAAAGACTATATCTTTGTAGTTGTGGACAGGTTGACAAAGTATTAACATTTATTTGTCATTGCTACGGATTATTCAGCACCTCAGGCGGCGGATTTATTTTTCAGAAAGGTGTTCACGTTGCATGGTCTTCCTAAGACCATAGTTAGTGATTGGGACCGTCGATTTTGTTGATGTTTATAGCTTTGGTCAAATAAACATAATCATGGATGATAATCTCAATCAATAGAATGATTTATGAATTATATGTATATATATACGAATATACACAATAATAATAATTGAGTTTATTATTATTATTACATATTTT
>MU226668.1:491831-514656 GCA_018584345.1 Thuja plicata
TCGATATGTCTTCTCACTCATATACATATAATCCAAAATAGATTGATTGAAGGCAAGTACAGAAATAAAATAGTGCAAGCCAATATTACATCGATCTCTATCATAGATGTTGAGCTGTACTTCAACAGATTTATTAGTATGTTTTGGCAGGAGTTGTTCCGATTGGTGGGTACAAAATTGATACCAAGCACCAGCTACCACCCTGAAAGGAATGGACAGACAGAAATTGTAAATAAGTGGATTGAGGGCTATCTTAGAAATTATGTTTCAGGACAGCAGTGGGCTTGGATTAGATGGCTTCACTTAGGTGAGTATTGTAACAATACCACCTTTCATATGTTGATTGGCATGTCTCCATTCTGAGCCTTGTACGGGTAAGATTCTTTATCATTTGTAGACTTGGCGTTTGATGATAGTAAGGTCCCTCGTGCGAAGGAGACAATTTAGAGTTATCAAGATATTCTCAAGACACTATAGGATAACATTCAACATGCTCCAAATGAACAGAAAATATATACAGACAGGCATAGAATTTAGAGATCATTTGAGGCTAGGGACTTGGTTTTCTTGCTTCTACAACCATACAAGCAATTCACTCTAAAGAGGAGTGGTGCAGAAAAACTAAAGCCACGTTTCTAAGGGCCCTACAAGATATTAAGAAGAGTAGGTGAAGTTGCATATGAGTTAGAGCTACCAGAAGCAAGTAAGATTCGTAACGTTTTCCATGTTTCTTACCTTAAGAAGGCATTGCGCCAGCATACAATTGCATCTCTAGAGCTGCCCCTACTTGACGAGAAAGGAAATTTGGTATTAGTTCTTGAAGGTATTGCTGATTGGAGAGAGGAAGTTGAGAAACAAGGTGGTCCAGGAAATCTGATAAAATGGAAGGACTTACCCATTGAGGATGCAACATGGGAAAGTGAATAGATTTTACAACATCCTTATTTGAGATTTCTAGAGGACCAGCGATCCCAAGAAGGGAGGACTGTAATGTCCCCTCTCACTTAGTAAATAAATAAATAATTAAGTTAGCCTATTATGTTTTCACCCCATAGGCTACTTAATAATGTAATAAAGGGGTGTAATTTAATAATCAAGTATTTGAGCCAAAAAGCTATGGTTTGGGATGATAAGAAATTAATTTTGCAATGCCATCATTAAAAGGGGGGCCACTTAATAATCCTAGTCAATTACACGATGGTGGACTATGTAATAAGAGGCAAATATTAATAATTCCCTAGTTCGCACAAGTCAAAAGGTTTTAAGGAAAGATCACAGAATTTTAGGGAAAAGACAATGTATAAGGAGAATTCGATGGAAAAAGAATTCATTCATGCATCTATATAAGTTTTTTTGTTATTCTTCTCTTTGGAAGGATTCGACTCCATGCTTTTTGGAACGGAAACCATGAGAATTTGAGGCTTGAACGCAATCCCAAGTACTCATAGCCAGCCTGCATAAAATCTGATCATTTCATTGCAATCTTCAGTCACAATTCAACAGTTCAGAGGTGTCTCCAATAGTTCCAGCGGCTGCAAATTATGAAGCAATAAGCCAAGGATAGGAAAGGTTGAAATTGTGAATTCAATCACTTTCATCAAAAATCGCAGCTTCCCATTCAGCACAGGAAATTGCAGAGGTCTACTGGGTTGCGGCACTCCAAAAATGTTGTTCTTGAAATTATTACAGAATTGTATTGCTACAGCCGTAACTGGTAACCATTGATGTTTATTACAATCTTGCTGTATGTCACAGACGTCCTTAAAGGTCATATTTTCAAATCTTCTTGCATGTGTGATAAGGTGTCTTTCATTTATTTTCATTTTGAAGTCCATACTTAGAATTACATGATTTCAATGATTATGCTCAAAAAACAAACAATTGCAATCAATTAAATCAAATCGCAAAAATCTATTGAGAAATTCGTAGTTAGAATATTTCAAGAGATCATGTTCTATATGGTCGATTGCCTACGTGGCCGATTCTCAAAAATGTAATCTAAAGATGTGTGCAGCAATTCATGAACAGTGTTGGAATATGACTAAGACAGCAATTATGTTAGTTTTGTATGCAAGAAGAATTTGTATATTAGCGATTGACTAATCATGACCAGCAGTTAATTGACAAGTCAGCAATGTAAATAAAACAAGTCAGATTTGACTTAGTCAAAGAGGCAAGTATCATTGGCTTACTATCCTTTGTCATCACCTTAGTAAAGATAAGATAAATTTATTAATGTCCAGCAAGAAACCACAAAGGGTCAAAGGGACTCCCAAGAACAACAAGAAAATCCAGTCTGCTAAAGGGACACCAAACAGTGCCCAAGAAAGAAGCAACAATAACCGAAACAAAAACCAAAACAGCAAGAGGGGTCTAAAAGGAAAGGAAAAACTCCTCCAGAACACCGCTAAGGGTTCTAAACAAGAGTGAAAAACCTCAAGACAGAGGGATAATCAATAGGACCAGCCGGAACCTTGGCCTGCTTTGAAATGATCTTGGAGGAGGAAGGTCGCTGCTAACAAGAGCCTGTCCTGGGCTTCACAGATCTGGAACAGGAGATGGAGCCAAGCTGACGCTTGGTGTCGCGTGCTGAGTGAGGTCCTGCGAAGAAGGAAGTAATGAGCTAGCAAGGGAGAGGAGTCTCAGGATGTCGGATCTGGAGTGTGTGGTTCCTGAGCCTAGTGGCCTCCTAGAGATAAAGTGCAAGACACCCCTGGTCCGTAAATCTGAAGAAGGTGTGGAGTGACCTTGCCTCCCTAAAGAGGCAGTAGAACCTCGCTCTGATCCTGTAGTATATAGGGCAGCGAAATATGAAGTGCTCCTCTGACTCCAATTCCCCGATGTTGCAAAGCTGGCAGACCCTGAGCGCTCTGTCAATATGGTGGTCAGTCTCGTAATAGAGCCGATGTGAACTTGCTCTGAAAGAACCAAGAGGTGTCCATAGGGAGTGTGACCAGTGATGAGATAAGTAGGAAGGGCGGACAATGAGTTCGTCCTTCAACTTTCGAAATTTCTTTGCGTAGAAGGCCATCTTAGGGCAAAGGCCCCCGTGGGGGTTGACCCAAATGGTGTAAATAAACCGCTTGTATATGTCATCTCTGATGTGCCAATTCAACTCCTATCAGGGAGGAAGAAGATGAGGAGGGGCATCAAGAGAATACTTGAAGGGTGGGAGGCAATCTATCTCAATACCAATGGGTCCAATAAGGGTCGAAGCCTCAACAAACCAGCCACGAGCCCGACAAAAAGATACAACAGAAGTAGCGATGGACTTCGAAGAATAGTAGGCAAGGTAAGGATATCTATGACGCCCATCACTCGAATCGGCAAAGCCCCGAAGACGGTGAAGGTACCAAACCAGATCAAAGATGGCCTCAAGCCTGAAGGGGCGAGCCCCAAACTCTGCAAGGATAATGTTGTGTGGGATGGATTGCTTGAACTGGATGATGCATCGGAGGAGGAGAATCTGAACCCGCTCGGCAGAAGCCCAATCAGAATCCAACAATGAAGGACCCCACACCACCGAACCATAGAGAACAGTAGTTCTGATAAGTGTATCCATAAGTATCAACTTAGACAAAGTGTTCTGGAAATGGTGTCTAAAACACTAACGCTCGAAGAGGGCTAACGAACCATACCCCTTATTAATTTGTGGCTGAAGAGCAGGTCTTATAGTAAAGTGAGGGTCGGAGAACCTAACCCTCTGAAGAAGAAATGGAGGTGAGAAGTCTTAAGAGCATTGAAGACCATTACCTTGGTCTTCCCCAAATTAACAATCAAGTGTCGTAAATCACAAAAGGATGCAAGACCATCCAACAGTCTCTGCAAACCTTCCGAGGAGGAGGCCAAAAGAACAACATTATCTGCAAAGAGTAAAATAGAGATCAAAACCTGGTGAAGAAGGCAACCATCTCCCGGAAGAGTATGATCCTGAAGGAACCCCTCAATCTCGTCAATGTAGATAACGAAGAGAGAAGGCGATAGTGGGCAACCTTGCTTCACCCCAATAGTGCTCCTGATGAAGTCTGAGAACCCAGAGGGGGTCTTGAGATGGCCCAAGACCATCTCATATAGTCTCATAATAGTTGCAAGAAGAGCCTCTGAGATACCAATATCCCGAAGCCTCTGAAAAAGGGCAGTCCTCGGAACCGAATCAAAGGCTTTGCGAAAGTCCGCAAAGCAATAGTACACCTTTGAGGAGCGAAGGTGTGCCTCCTCGATAATGCCCCGAAGAGTCAACATATGGTCCATAGTGTGATAGTCAGGTCTGAAACTGGCTTGCCACTTGGCCCGGATGTGACGGTGATCCAACTCTCTTGAGAGAAGAATATCGAGAACTGTGGCATACAGCTTGGAGAAGGTGTGCCCAACCATGATGGTCCTATAATTATTGGGGTTTGAGGCAGGGCCCGCCTTGTGGATCGGATGGATAATGTGATTCGACCAAGAGGGAGGAAAACCCGTGCAAACAACATGGTTGAAGAGATCAGCCAAGTACGACCCAAGAACTGTGAAGCCAAGTTTGAAGAACTTGGCTTGGAATTCCTCTTCATCCGCTACACTGCCAGAACTCATGGTTCTAACAGCCTCTCTGATGGTGGTGTATGTGAAGAGGTGACAATGAGGGGGGGAGTGACCTGGATGAGGTGTTGACCCGGGATATCATAGAGCGCAAAGGTATGGGAGATCAATAAGTTGTGATCGAGCTCGGAGGGAAGGTGGGTGTGACAAGGGAAAAGGGTACGCCAAAATGATTTGGAGAAGTAGTGGAGGGAGGCTCAAAGGATATGCCTGCGCTAGGAAATGAAAAGATGTTTCTTATTGCGAAGGAGATGGCGGTATGAGGCCTTCAGGGAGGTGTAAGAAGGGTGGTGGACCATGAATCCCGACCTTAGGGTCCAATGAGAGGCCTTACAGTCTTCATCGTACCATTTGTTCGTAGGACATATGTTCTTGGATCTGGGCGGGGGAAATAAGGGTGGGGGAATGAGGGAAGGAAGACAAGGCGGCCTCGCAGATGGTCGTGGACAATTGGGAGAACTTGGCGGCGACGCACCCCAAAGTGGAGAAGAGGGGATCTGGGGGAAGAAGCTATCTAAGATGGTGGGTGAAGATGTCAAGATAGCCCTCGTCAAAGCGAACAGCGATCCAAGGAGGAAGAGGCGAGTGGCAGGGAGGGAGGGGGTGTAGGGGATGGAGAGGCGAAGCAGAGCATGGTCAACTAGGGGGAGGGGGTAATGAAGAAGTGGTTGATGGAAGGGATGAAGGAATGTCTGAAAAGAGCATAATCCACCATGCTAACACCACCATCATGATGCTTGTATGTGAAGAAGTAAGCTCCCAGGAAACAGGATAATCCGTTAAGGACCACCAAACCCAGAGACTCACTGAGCTGTAAAAGATGTTTTCCATACTTGTTCAAGGGACCACTCACATCCTCTGATAACCTGTGAAGCCCCGTAGAGGCTGGATCCGGGTCCTCAATACACAAAGAGTCTTCAGTTCGATCATGGAGGGGGGACTTTACAATCTGGGTCCTGGCATCGAAATCCCCTAGGAGGAGGACTTAGCCAATAGTAGAGAACTGGGTATGTTGTCATATAAATCCGAGAAGGGGTCCCCATCAAGTCCACTGTGAATAGCGTAGGGGGAGGATGCCAGTGGAAAGTAGCAAACCCCGAAGTAGATGTCTCTGGCACGGGGGGAAGTGCAACATAACCGGACCCACATGAATCTAGCGTAGGCATCTGACAAGATAACTGAAACCAAACCGCGGAGACAGTCACTCGCAAGGCAAGCTACCCCACCAGACCCACGGACCCTACCTGAGCTCCTAGTCTCATTCCTAAAGGCTGACATCCAGTGAAAACCTGTAATAGTGGGAAGGGGGCGTATCGGGCTCTCATGTGACTCTGCAGCAATCACCAAGAATTATTTGATCATTAACCAAAAGAGTACGATCTGCAAGAATTCATTAAGAGAGATTTACTAATATTAGTTAAAGTAGCAATCACCAAGAATTATTTGATCATTAACCAAAAGAGTACGATCTGCTTAAGGAAATGAAGGGTTGCAACTCGCAACCCCATACTCATAACTCTTCATGGCATATTAAAAGGATATCAGACATCATTTCCAAAGAATCAAATATAGAACATTTCTTATTTTTATTTTATATCCAGTATTGGATGGCTCAAGTTTGAGCAGAAGCCATAAAAGGCTAGTACGCATATATTCAGTGATAAAGATTAGAAACAGCGCCAAGGGAAATCACCATTATAATCATTTACACCAAACAAGTGATAATATCAAAGTGGGAGGTCTTATCAAACCGAACAGCAGCATCTTTGCATACTTATAAAGCTATATCAAAAACAGCAATCATTATCTCATCATCATTTCATAAGATTATATCCAATAAGCGATCAGAAGGAGATCATTTGCATACATCATACAGTGACGTCTGAAACAGCAATATCCTTATATTGTACAAGAGTTTGCAAGACAAACTTCATAACATCAAATCAATAAGGCTTATATACTCCAGATCTGAATCTCGCACTCATATTAAAAGATATCATTTAGATATGCATTGAATACATATTTGATCCATATATTGGTATCGATATAGTCCTTTCATATTGTTTAATACAAGATTCATAGAGATAGGATAAGTCATAAACATATCCATCTTGTATTTCAGAAATACATAGCAATTCAATACATATCAGCATATTCGAATCTATCTTATATATCAGTAATTCATTACAATTACATTCCATATACATATCAAATCCACAAGTCTAGGTTTATGCAATTGGTTGATCATAGAAATCACCATCTTAATACAAGTTTATTGGACAATCTAATCCTTGCAGATAATTGACATTGCATTTGCCACTCTCCCAGTTCGTATAAGTTTAATAGAAAGAAGTCCCTTGAAATTGAAATTATAAGAAATTAATCCCAAACCCTCAAAGATTTATAAGGGGACTGCAAGAAATTTCAGAGCTAATGAACCTACCACTGTGGGGAAACATTTCAAATGAGTAGAAGATAGACAATTGACACAGACCCAATGATAAAATGAATCAATTCATGGGAGGGCATAGAAACACTCAAGAGAGACTGGTTCAATTGTTGGACATACTAACACAAATAAACAACAAGAACATCCATAATGGCAAAAAAGGAGGCAATATAGGTAATGGAAACATCCCTAAAAATAAAGAGATAATTATACCTTCTTATATTTCTTCAATCACCAATGAAATGACTCATGGGGATTATGAAATTGTCCTTACGCCATCTCAAGAATCATGTATTGAGGATAATTTATCTAGTGATTCTAGAAATCAGAATGGCATTCATGATCCTCCTTCATCTCTTGAAGAGTACATGGTATCCACTAACAAGGTTGTGGATGAGAAGAGTAGTACTTCTACTAAAAGTGAATCAGAAGATACATCGTGTCGAATCTCATCACCTTAAGGAAAATAAACAAAGGAATGTGACATCAAAGGACAGGGACGAGCAGATGAGAAAACTCTTTTATGGATCAATGGTGCAAGAGCACCAAGTTCCCCTTGAAGTGACTATGGACCATTTTGGGTCTTTTTGATGAATTCATGTAATAAGGCCATTTAGGTTCTTTTTGTGTTGAATAAGGTCCTAAGGACCCATTACAATCTACTAAGTCCAATTTGTAAGGCAATTTGTGCCATTGAGGTCATGTAGGCCTATAAGGCCATTAAGGGTCAAAGTGAGTCAAATTGTAAAAGCATGTTGTAAGAAGGTTGTATTTAAGGGTCTAGGGTCAAAATAGGTGATTTGGCATCATTTTGGGTCAATCGATTAAGTTTTGCAACATATATGCAAAAATTGCAAAAGTTGCATTACAACTTTGCAATTTTGTAAAGCTGCTAATGGCAAATTATGCAAAAAAGATGTAACCAGCAGTTGGATGGTTTGGAATTGGTTCCAACCGTTGAAATTTGGTTTAAAATGTTGTTTCCAGCGTCTTTGGGTCGAGGATTGGAGTTCTGGATGGTTAGGTGAAGTTTGGCAAGAAGAAATTCAATAATAAAACTGTCTTCCTGTGAATTTTACTGTCTTTTTCTGGTTGCAGAGCCTTATACTTTTCCCCCACAATGGATTTGGGATGCAAATGCTGTATGATTTAGTAGAGGGGTGAATATACTCTGTTCTGAATCAAGTCTTATTCCTTTTCATGGTCATTTGTAAAATTTATCATTATTTTTGTGAAGGCGGGTTAAAACCCTGTCCTAGGGTAAACAGTGGGCTTGTAAATTACATATCTCTGAAACTAACCATGGAAAACCGTTATAACTTTGTGTAACGTTGGATAAGGATGTATTCTTGAATATTTATGTGGTTGCGGGGCAGGGAGACGCATTGGACAAGAGAAATTTGATGCCCTAGTGATTGTCCTGGCTTGTTCAGGATTAACAGTGACAGTAACAGTTACTTTGTTTGAGAATTTGTTATGATCAGAGCATGCTCTATGGGGTGAATGATGAATGGTGGAGTTATAAACACTCAAAGGTTTCCTACTTTGAAGAAGTTCCATGGAGAATGTGTTGGATATGGTCATTGTGTCATGAAAACCCTCTGCTCTGTCTATTCAATCTTGTAACAGTCATGTCTATGACTGCTCTTTTTCATGTTGGGAATTTGTCCTATCTTCACATCTCATAGGAGGCTTACCACAGTTTTTTTGGGTACATTGGAACCCTCGGAAGAATTTGGAGGAATACCTTTTATATGTTGATGGACTGTCAAATGGAGTTAATCTTATAAGTCTATCAACCCTGCCTTATTTATGAACATGCTTGCCTAAGGAGTGTTGTTACAAAACAAAGTTGCTTTATGTTTCAAAGTGTGACAAGTCCATCAGAGGTGTCTGGTGATGTTCCTTTAAGGTGATGAGATTACATTGTGTAGGAGTTGGAGATCAAAACCCAAGTTAAGTGCTACTAGTCAAGCACATGAGGAGATGTCGTTGGTTGATGCCTAAGGTTAGGGTCAAGTTAAAGTACTTCAATGGGATGTTTGTGTGTCCTAATAAGCATTAAAGAGTCTAATGATCAGTGATTCCTTAGTGTGCATGGGATGGGTTTGTGGAAGTAATTGCAAGCCTAAGTTGTCTTGGGATATTGGTTTGGGAACCTCTTGTGGAAATCACTGTTTTGTCCTTTTGGAAAGGTGTTTTGACTGATTTGTTGAGGAGTACTCTGCATCAATCAATGGCAAGCAAAGAACCACAGAAATTAATGGATAATGCTGAAGACGTGGAAAGGACTCTACAACTATGTGAATGGTGGAATGAAAAAACTAAGCATGCCAAGATGATAGCTTCACAAGCAAGAGAAAATTTGCAGAAAATCAAGTGAAGGCATGGACACTTAGATGAACAAGAGATGAATTTCCAAACTAAGAATTATGATTCAAACATTACCTCAATAGTTTCACACATACACTCACCTAGTCAAGAATCTCAACCAATATCATTAACAGCGTTGGAAAAAGATTCAGCCAAGGAAGTAAGTTTGAAAGAAGATAAAATTGGTACTAGAGGTAAGGATAACTTTCATCTTATTAAATAATCCCTTGTTTGAGGACAAAGCTAATAGGACCTATGATAATCTTCTCTTCAACTTGGATAACGCAGTTTCTCTGAAACAATGTTATGAGATTGAAGTCAAACACAAAACTTGGGATCTAGGTGCATTCTCCATCAATAAAGAGGTAAGACATGATCAAAGCAAGATAATTCCTAGTGGTGTTGCCATTAGCCACTCCCTAAACAATTTACAAGTACTACAATCTTCTCTTTCACTCAACAATCAAATATCAAATGTTTAAAGGGTGTCTCTACAGCGATGCAAATACTTCCTATAAGGCTACCTGATGATCACCTTTACCCTTGTTTAATGACATCAGTTTGTGGTCAAGAATATTTTGAACCAGTGATAATTTCAAGGCAGCTAATAGGGAGAGGCTTTCCAAGTCAGAATTTGGAACTCCTTATTGCAAGGTTGCAGAGAATTTGGAATTTGCCTCTTAACACCTTGAGGAACACCTTTATACATTCGTGTTTGGAACTAGTCAATGACCACTTCTCGAAACTTCAAGAAAGGAGTATGCCCTTTGGTTATGAGAATCAGGTTGAGGTAATCTGGTGCAAGGGCACCATCATGCAATTATGTCAACTTTTTGAGTTTTGTCTTGTCTTGGTAGGTTTGATGTAAACAAGGTCATTTGAGACCATTGGAGACCCCATGGGACCATTTTTAAGTGTTTTGGTGCAATTTAAGCAAAAGATATAAAAGTTGCTCAAATGCTGTCAATGTTGTAATGCAACTTTTCAAAATGTTGTTTGAGGACAGTTGGCGGTCGGTTGAATGAGAGAAACTGGTTGTAATAGCATAAAAAAGCCTTGTAAACACAACCCCAAGGATTGGTTAACCTTGAAAGGAGGATTTGAAACATTTTTGGAGCAATTTACTGGTGTTTTTCCTATAACAGACCTGTACTTTCACGTTGTACAAACTGCACAGTCCATTTAATGATATGAAAATGTTTGGGGAAGATTGTGTTGTAAATCTACTTTCTATTACATTTGGTTTCACTTGTTTTCATTGATTATTTTGAAAATTAGAGCATTTTCTTTGTATGCTGGTAAAAACCCTAGCTAGGGTAGCCAGTGATAGAAATAAATGTGTAACCTGGTCTCCCACTGGTGAAAAATCATCAAAATGGGTGGGGAGATCTGTAATAGTGTTGTGCATTATATTCCATGTGTGCAGGGCTCCTTGATGAAGGTTGCACGTGCTTATAAATGACTGTTGATCTGATATCTAGATGTATCAGACTGTCAAGCAGTGAAGGGTAAATTTGAAGATAATAGTGCATAGTTGGGCTTCTTGTGTTAGTAAAGGGAAGTAAAGTGCGTTTGAAGGTCTTACAGACCTGTCCCAATGTATTGTAGATCATTTGTGATAGCCACATGTCAATATGTCATGACTGCCCCCAAGGGAATGAATGTGTTAGAGAAACCTATGGTCAGTAACAAGTTAAGACAGAGTTCCTTGTTGTGTGTAAACATTAAATACTCCATGAAATCTCTCTGAACAGGAGGTGTAAGGGCTCCCAAGTCGGTGATTGGGGGTTAGAACCAACTTGTGTTTGTTTGGTTTTTGTTTCCTCGGAATTGTCATTCCAAGTCTCAACAAGTAGATGCAAAACCTAAATGTTGATGCATGGTTGAAAGTCTTCATGGGGAAGTTGTTCATTGGCCATTATTCCACATTATAAGGTCTTTCCATTGCCATTGAAAGGGTCAAGTACAGTAGGTTCAAATGTCTCAAAGTGAGTCCCAAGACAAGGGTCTAGAGGGAAGCCCCAAGGGTCAAACTCCTGTTGTAATATAAGAAGCCCTTACTATTTGACTTGTCAAGCCTAACAAGTCCTTCCTCTACATCATAATCAGAGTAGCGCAGCATCAACGTGATTGTACTCTCATAAGGATGATTTGGAACCCAGGAATGGTTTGGAGTTCAAAAATGGTTGAAAATCAGACAATCAATGATGAATATAGAAAAAGGTTGAAAGAGTTTGTGCAGCATTGGATTGTTCTACTCCTTGGTGGTCCTCGGAAGGTCATCTTTACTAGTGAACAACAAAATTATGCTCTAAGGGAATGGCGCTACAAACCCTGGGATCCAAGTATCAACATGAAGATTTAAAGATTGCTTGAGGGCAAGCAAATTCAAGGAGGGGAGTCTATGATGTCCCCATCCAAGCTCCAAACCAAAAGAGCAAAAGGATAATTCAAGGAGGGGAGAATGACTACTATATGCTGCAAGTGGTATGACTCGTTATGAAAGATAACGGAATTTATTTCTAAAGGTAATCCAAAGTCAATCACTAAACACTAAAGCAGCGATTACATTGTGATAAGGTGCAATGCATTGTCAAGGATATTGTGGTCACCATTATGGTAGAAGTCGAAGCCAAAGTTTTAACCAACATTATCATGGGAAGAGAAGTGCTTGATGTCAACTACATATGAAGGCATATTAGAAAGAAGAGATCGATCATGTATAAGCATTCACTAATGACCGATTATGTATAAGAAAACCCCGTAGTCTTCATTAGAGATCGTGTTCTACTTCTATATGGTCGATTGCCTATATGGCTGATTCTCCAAAATGTAGTCTAAAGATGTGTGCAGCGATTCATGAACAGCGTTGGAATACAACTAAGAGAGCCATGATGTTAGTTTTGTATGTAAGAAGAATTTGTATTTTAGCAATTGACTAATAATGAGCAGCAGTTAATTGACAAGTCAGCAATGTAAATAAAACAAGTCAGATTTGACTTATGCAAAGAGGCAAGCAACATCGCCTTACTATCCTTTGTCATCGCCTTAGTAAAGAGAGATTTACTAATATTAGTTAAAGTAGCGATCACCAAGAATTATTTGATCATTAACCAAAAGGGTGCGATCTGCTTAAGGAAATGAAGGGTTGCAACCCCATCCTCATAACTCTTCATGACGTATTAAAAGGATATCAGACATTGTTTCCAAATCATCAATATAGAACATTTCTTATTTTATTTTACAGCCAGTATTGGATCGCTCAAGTTTGAGAAGCAGCCATAAAAGGCTAGGACACATATATTCAGTGATAAAGATCAGAAACAGCGCCAAGAGAAATCACCATTAAAATTGTTTACATCAGACAAGCGATAATATTAAAGTGGGAGGTCTTATCAGACCGAACAGCAGCATCCTTGCATACTTATTAAGCTATATCAGAAACAGCAATCATTATCTCATCGCCATTTCATAAGATTATATCCAATAAGCCATCAGATGGAGAACATTTGCATACATCATACAGTGACATCTGAAACAGCAATATCCTTATATTGTTCAAGAGATTGCAAGACAAACTTCATAACATCAAATCAATAAGGCTTATATATTGCAGATCTGAATATCACACTCACATTAAAAGGTGTCAATTATATATAAATTGAATAGATATTTGATCAATATATTGGTATAGATATAATCCTTTCATATTGTATAACACAAGATTTATAGAGATAGGATAAGTCATAAACATACCCATCTTGTATATCAGAAATCCATTGCAATTCAATACATATCAGCATATTTGGATCTATCTTATACATCAGTAATTCATTACACTTACATTCCATATAAATATCAGATCCACAAGTCAAGGTTTATGCAATTGGTTGATCTTAGAAATCACCATCTTTATGCAAGTATTATTGGACAATCTAATCCTTGCAGATAATTGACAATGCATTTGCCACTCTCCCAATTTGTTTAATTTTAATAGAAAGAAGTCTCTTGAAATTGAAGTTATAAGAAATTGGCCTCAAACCCTAAAAAATCTTATAAGAGGACATTACACTCCCACTAGGATTTCTCTGTGATATGAATGAATGAGTGAATCCATCGATGAACCCTAGACCCATAGTGCCTCTAGAAAGAACGTCAAAATCTATAGTAAGGTCCATGAACACATGATTGGTACACTTCAAAATGACGCCATCAGTGTCATTCTCCCTTGGGCTGTGCATGAAATTGGACCCATGTATACAAGTTGTACTTGATGTTCTTCTCGTGACTTGAAAATATCCTCTACAATAATGACAAGAAGTCTCGCAAGTTTTGAAACCTTAACCACTGCATTAATGTTGGCAAGGATCATTTTCTCTATTTTGCAGCTGGAGGTACACTTAGGTCCAGGCCCTAATATTAAATATTGTTTCTTGGTGGAAGGAACCCCTTTTTTGGAAGTTACAGTGCCAAACAACGAATTAATGGCATTCTTGGTCATCCTTGGTAGGTGAGGAGAACAATGAGGAACGGTGGGAGTTTCGAGCTTCGGAGTTCAAGGACACAAGGAGCTCAT
Organism: Thuja plicata; assembly: GCA_018584345.1. Taxonomy (NCBI): domain Eukaryota; kingdom Viridiplantae; phylum Streptophyta; class Pinopsida; order Cupressales; family Cupressaceae; genus Thuja; species Thuja plicata. Next base: position 505,811 of record MU226668.1, read on the forward strand.
ACCATTAGAGCAAATAAAAGAGGGGAGGTCTGAACAAGCATGTCCGGAAAGAGGGAAGTGGAAGATGTTAGTGATCAAAGATGACTCATGCCTAATACCACATTTAAGGGAAGGCCATACCACCAACTCCAACAACTTATGGGCAAGATGCTACTAAGCATTGAAGAATGGAGACACATAGGAAGAAGTAATTAGGTAAGGGAATGAAGGAAATTCTAACTCCAATGAATTGTAAATAGGTTCGAGAGTCAAGCATGACAAGAAAGAGATACTTAGGTAGAGGTAAGCCCACAAGTCCTATTCCTACAAAGGAACTTAGAAAATTATCCAATCAAGAGTTAGGAGTCGAGGATGACATAAGAAGGGTAACCAAGGAAACGAAGCTCCAACACTCTAGCAGGGAATGAAAGGAAGGCACGACTAGATGGACAAGTCTGAAAGTCCGGCATAAAAGGGACTAAGGGAAGATCAGACTTAGATATAAAGGCGTGTCAAGATGAGGAGCTTCAAAACTCCTATGGCTGACAAGCACTTAAAATATTGGACATGCCCCAAAACTTAAGAGACTTCAAGGACCTAAGAGAGACATAGGAGGAGAGAAGAGGGACAATATTTACACAAAAATGGACCAAGGAAGACATGGAAATTAAAAAGTAGGCATTTGTGGTCCAAACAAAATTATTATACAAAAGGGGACATGACAATGTTGTTGCTGCTTCTACCACAAAATTTGTTACATTTGTGTAACAATGTTGATTGTCATCCTTGGCCTTCATATTTGGTCTTCATTGGATTATTGTTTCCTTGGGAGGTCTTCCCTCACATGATAATTGTATCTTAAGTTTGATCATACAGATTGGGTTTTACCCACATGGGTTTGACTCTTCTAGTAATATTTACATCAATTTGTCATGGCAGTGGATGGGGAACTGTTGTTTCCTCTGCCATACATTTGTTGCAGATGTGTAACAACACCAATTACCATCCTTGCTCCAAGCTGGTCTTCATCAGCTCCATGTTTCCTTGAGGAGTCTTCCCCTCTCAGATGGCTATTTGTACTTCTCGTTGGATCATGTAGTTTGACTTTTACCCATATGGATTTAACCCTTCTATTTATGTTTACACTGAATTATGTTTAGTTACTTATTCTGTCCTAGGATTCTTTTTATCCTAACATATTGTTAATTGGATGTACTTTCAAGTCCCCACTGATCTAGTGTGTTTGTATGTAGACAATAATTTTAATTGCTTCTTTCCATCATAGATACAATTATAATCAAGATAGACAAAGTTTGGCTGCATCGGAATCACAGAAATGAATTATTCTTGATAGTAAATAAAAACTTATTGATTTACTGACTTGGCAAATTTTTCATTAGATGAATGGATCATCAACGCCTGCATCAGGTCAGGAAGTGAATTCCCTATCCTATGAATCCAAAAAGTTGGTCAAGCATTGGGATGCTGCGAATAGATAAATAAATCGTTGTGCAAAAATTACTGATAATCAGCGTACATCATGCTGTATAAAAGAAGATGATTGGAAAACTATTGAAGTGGAGAAGATTATGAAGTAAAAAAAAAAACTGATTAGCTTACAAGGTAATAGTTTGTAACGTTTTAGCCTGAATCAGTTCAGTCGAGCACAAGAATATTTTTAAATTTAAGATTAGACATCAACTATGTCATTTCCCTCTACAAGATCTAATTGACAAGCAATATTAACTTTAAATATTTTTGAAAATCCTATTATTTTAGACAGAGCTTTCATACCCTGCTGGAATCCATCCCTACAAGGCCACATGCTCGAGCAGCCACTCCATCACAGTCGTGACCTACCGCCACAACTCCAATGGGATCCGGACCAGGCTGACCAAAAAAACACAACATATAATATCAAGATCATTGTTTAAGAGTTTTCTAGATGATGTAGCTGCACAAGTTAGACTTAAGGAAAAACCAACCTTCATCCCAGGTATTTGAATCCAATCTAGGTCAGTGCCTGTGGCCTTCGCTAGAAACTCTGAAAGAATTTCTTCTGCAAAAGTCAAGAGCCTGCATTTAAGACATTTTAGACATTTGAAATTAGCAAAACAGGCTAATAAAGAACACAAATGTAATCTGTAAATTCGGTTAAAAGGAGGTCAAAAATGTATTGAGTAATCTTCCCAACTATAGTGCTTGATGAAATTACTTGCCAAATGTGTCTTAAACTTCTCTATGTAGATATGTAATAAAAAACATAAAATCCCATGAATTACTTTTAACCTAGATACTATACCAATCAATACACAGAAATACTCTTCACATACCATGCAGGATTCAGGTCCTGCAGTGGTGGCTGTGGTAGAGGACGCCTGCTCAATCTACGTGTAAGTCTATAGTCTGAGCTTTTTTCTGCTGTGGCCAAAGCATCCTGCGTAAAGCACAAAGAATAACAGACACCATCACCTTCAGCTATTATTCCAGTAGCTGTCAATGGCAATGAAAAAAGGGAGACAGGAAAAGGAAAAAGCAATAGCAAGATAATCTGGGAGTGCTGTTTCAAACTTATACACGACGCTCAATGAGAATTAAATATCTATGCAACTTTAGTAGGTTCAAGCACTGCACTGTAAACGGCAAATTCAAGTTGTCCCCTATGTGAGACTAATCTGTTCCATTGAATAGGCGGCAAGGCATTAGGCCTTGAAGGCTTATACAGCATGCTCCCTCCGATTATCCTATGCTTGTTCATAAATACGGTTCTGGCCATCAACTTATGGCCAGCAAAGAAAAAATCGAAGATCTCTCCACAGATTTTGCATGTCACGGTACTGTCATCTAGATTAAAGCTTAACTTCACAGTAAATTGTTTGTACAGTGCATGTTTGATGCAGGATAACCTGTCAAAGTACGCAGTCATCTGAGACTGGCAGTTTGGAAAGTTGACCCTATTTCCTGGTTAGTAATTTATTTAACTAATTATTTAATCCAAGATTATGTGTGGCATGCTAAAACATCTGACATTTGCTACGACAAGATTGATGGAAACTGTGCAAGTACGAAATCAATGTGGGTGTAAGGGGGGGAAAACAAATCTAGATACGAATGCTGCCTTCGGCATTAACTTATAGTGTTCACCAGTTGGAAACTTGGAATAATCCCTTACGTAAATGCCTGAAGATGAAGTATTGTTATTAAATTTAATGTTTTCTCTATGTACATTCTGTGTCAGTATAAATTCTTCATGAGTTATTATATGATTATGATAGAACTAAGAATCAAATACTTCTGAATTTAAGTGCATTACAATTAAATAACCAAATTGGGGCCTCCAATAAGAAACTCGTATTTTTAAGGACTTAGTATCGTGCCACCCTAAGGCATTTACAGTGCTTATTCTTTGTACTGTGCCACAATAAGTAAGGCATTCAAGGTGCATCTAGCCACCGGACCGTGAGATAAACACGCTGTCAGCTTCCCAATCCTGACACATTGCATGATCTTATCGTTGCTAGTTTAATCAGCATAATGCCGCGAAGCAAATATTAAGGAGCAACAGGGATAACAAATTCTTGAGGGAACCGACCAACCAGCTAGACTTAAAGGCTTATCATCCATGAATAAGCTGTTCCAAGCTTAGCGGGGGATTATTTTGGGACTTCGAAGAAACCAGAAAGATACCTTGTTTTCATCAAAATTAACAATTTGCTCTTTCAACTGCTTCAGCTGTTGCCTCAAGCCTTTATTCTGATGGACAAATTGAAATGCCTGTTTGGACAGATTATCATTTTGCTTCACCAGAACCTTATTCATCGCCGTAAGCTTCTCATTCAGTGCCAACAGACGAGTAGCCTCTGTGCGCTGCTTCTCACGGCATCTGGGAGCCCATCCCGCGCAATTCACACCACACAAAACGATAAAGTCTTAAACTGAATGGGATCCATTCTGGTTGGTTGCAATTTGAGAAGCCATAATCAGGCCTAAAATAATCAGCAAAAATGTTGAAAGATTTTCCTACCTTCTATTCTGGAACCAGACCTTGATTTGCTTGGACTCGATATTAGACAGGAGTGGACATTCCCTCAGAAGCTGCTGTCGACGGAATGAATTGGGTTTCGGGCATTCATGATAAAGTCTTTCCAGCACCTGCACCTGCTCATCACTATATCTCACATACTTCCCAGAATCAAACCCAAATTTCCCCTCTTTCGCTCTTGGCACAGCCATGGTATCGCAATTGATAACTGATTATGTACACTAGTTCAGCATTAAAGAACCAAGGAGTCATTTCTTCTCGTTCAATTGCCTGCGCTGTTGTGAAGATTCCGCCATAGATAACAATCAAGACAGTAAACCTCTAACGAAATTCAAAAGCATAATTTCAAAATATTGCTGTAGAATAAGCTAGCAATGCATGCTGTTATCATCAGAAAATAGCATGCATGGATGATGTCCCGCCGATGGCGCACCGGGCGGGCCCATGAGCAGAACCCATTGCAGGCCTCATCATCCCTTTGACTTGCCTTCATTTCAATTTCTCAAACTGTCAACGTCGATGTGTCACAATCTTCTGCCGCCATTATTGTATGTTATGCTTGTCCGTGAAGCTCGAGGCAAGCACCAGTGGGCCGTCACATGGGCCCTGGGGATGGACTGCTCCAACCATGCGCGAGTTGTAAAGAGCTTAAAACAATGCCGTAAGTTATACATGAATCTAAATGCAGAGGGCTTCAGGTTTACAACTGTGGAGAGACAGGTTTCATTAAATAAAAAATTAATCTCGTATGAAGACATAATTTTCAGAGTACGAGACATAATTTCCAGAGCTCAAAATATTTTTGATATTTTATTTGTTTTCATCATGGAAGTTCCTTTCGATCAAATTTTATGAGCTATCATGAAGGAGGAGAGCCAAAGGAAATCAAATTGTAATATCTTTAATACTTAATTGTTGCATCCAGTCATCTACGTTTACATAATCTACAGTCACAGTTTACATAATCTACAGTCACATTTAGGTCTTAAAGAGTTCTATTAACAAAATCTTTTTTTTTTTTGTCAACATATATAATGGGTGTTAAAGAATAGTGCTAACAAAATTTTATATATATATATATATTTCTTTTTTTTTTCTTTTTTCTTCTTTTTTTTTTTTTTTTTTTCCGCTAAAATAGATATATAGATTATTTTTAAATATGGGCACTATAGATTTTGTGAAGAAAATTGTTTTCGAAAGAAATTTGTGATAGAGAAGTAGATGATTTTCAAGACCATCATACACTACCATGTTGTGTTTGTCAAGAATTACCTTGCCCTCCTTCCTTCAATCAAAATGAGTGAGTGAATGGTCTATGACAAATCTGAATCTTGTAGGTTGTATTTATTTGTAACTACTATCTTTTTGCCATACACTTAAAAAAGAGATTGCCAAACTTGCAAACAACTACATTTCTCCAAGTAATTTTGACTTAGAACAAACTTGGTTTCTACTAAATAGATTAACTACACCATTATTATGTTATATTCTTATTGTTGAAATTGATCACCCATGCATGTGTCACTATTCAAGGTATTCTCGTAATTTCACTTGTACTTTTATATATTATAATTACAAGTGAAAATAAGTGCTACAGAGTTGAAAGTTTGGATGGAAGTAAAATATTTAATTCTCCTAATTCTTTTGCCATGAGCGAGGTAACTTGTGTATTTCCATTTTTTTCATGAGGCTAGATAAATCTATCAAGCCTTATTTTTCAATAAGAATTTGAAATCAAAAGAGAAAGCAAAGTAAAAGAGATTAGGTATGAGTGAAATAATTCATGTAGTACTAAATTCCAATAGAATTTGTTTGCTTATGACAAGATGGTCTAGATTTTAAGATTGAATAAGCTAAGAAATTTTAGATTTCTATCTTTATGATGAAGTGAGTACATGAAATATCTCCATTCATTGTACATTTTAAGCATTTGTAAGATCGCACAATCATTTTTTGTGCTATGTTTGTGTTAATCTTTTGTCTCATATTTAACCTACATTATACCACTATGCTAACATACACCCTTGATTATCAAGAACATTATAATCACTAAGGCACTCATATTGATCTAAGATGTGCACCTTTATATTTTCAAAATTGTGGACTTTGGAAATAGGATTATAACTACAACTTCAAATGTTGTACAACAAAATATATTTCCAATATCCACAATTTTGAAAATATAAAGATGCGCATCTTTAATCAAAAGGAATGTCCTTACTGATTATGATGTTCTTGAGTGTCAAGGGTGTATGTTGTCATAATGGTATGTTTAGGCTAAGTATGAGAAATAGAAGATTAACATAGATGTAACACACAAGAAATTAAATTATGTGATTTTACAAGATTAAAATATACAATAAATGGAGGATTTTCATTTACTCACCTCATAATAAATATAAGAAAATTGATAAACAAATTTCTTATCTTCTTCAACGATAAAATCTAGACCATCTTGTCATAAACAAGCAAATCTCATTACCAGTCAACGATACATGGATTAATTCACTCACAACCAATCTCTTCACTTTGTTTCCCCTTCTAATTTCAAGTTCTTAATAAAAAGTAAGGTTTGACCTATTGATCCAACTCCTCAAGAAACAAAGTGGAAATACACAATATCTCAAGAAACTTAAGAATTAAATATTTTATTTCCATCCAAACTTTCAAATATTACAAATGTGTAACACTTATTTTTACTAAAAATTAAGTTTTATGTGAAGCCAAAATTACTGATAGGCATGCAATCATTTGCAAGTTTGACAATCTCTTTCTCTCAGTGTATGACAAAAGGACTACATGGTTAAGATAAACATAACCCTGAATGATTCAGACTCTTCATAGACCATTCACTTGATTTAATTATAGGGAAGAGGGTAAGACAATTCCAAATAGAGATAAACTCAATATCAACAATGGGAGATGGCCTTGAAAATCATCCAACTTTCAGACTTTACTAGTTAATAGCTTCATGAAGTGCGAAAACAAACTCCTCCGAAGGGATATCAACAAAATAAAAAAAGTGTTGTAAACAACAAAATTAAAAATTTGGATAATTGTAAAATTGTATAAGAATGTAAAAAGAAATGAAAACAATGTTACCACCTTTAGAATTGTAGACCGTAGACACCAAAAGATTTGGACTCCATATTACAATTTTGGATGTAAACTTTAAAGTGTTAGTGTAATTTTAATGAAGACAGTTCTAAACTAAGAAATCTTATAACACGAACTATTTTAACTCCAATTCTTATAACACAGACTATATTTTAACTCCAATTCTTATAACACTGACTATTTTAACTCCAATTCTTATAACACTGACTTTATTTTAACTCCAATTCTTATAACACTGACTATTTTAACTCCAATTCTCAGATTGTAAACACCTCTTAACATAATAAAATACAATCCTATATATTATGGGCTTCTTTACCTCTTTAAGATGAACTCTTTAGGAACATTTGGTCATATAAAATGGACTTCTCTCCCTCTTTAAGAGGACACAATACCTAGCATTGTCATGTAAAGAGTTTTGTCCACATAGCTTTGCATGGCCTTTCGAATACGCAGTTGGTCACATGGGATGGACTTATGTGCCTCTTGGTTACGCGGCCGCTCGACAAGAACTCGCTTCCCGGAGAATGGGTGGAAATCAAAAATTATAATAGTGCGCTCCTTTCCAATGTTTAGTATTTAATTAAACGTTGATTATTTGCCTTTCTCTCTACATTGGTTTCAGTTCTACCTAACAAATCGTGCATTATTTCCTTCGATGTTCAAATGGGAGAAAAAGTTTGGCATGTGCTGTCGAAATAAACGCCACCATGAAACTTTCAAAATAAACTGAAATCACTCTTATATAGCCCAATAAAATAAATACACTTAATTATCTTATAAATTAATTTAAACACAATGATTATTTAAGTTAGTAAAGTTAAATGTAATATTTAATTTAAAACTCAATGATAAAAATATGTTGTGGAAAATGTTAAAAGTTGATTTGTTAATGTATATACGAAGATTTTCGATTTTTCTAATAGATTGTTTTAGGTCTATATTACTTCTAAGTGTCGAATTGATCTTTGTGAATGAAGATCTAATAATATCCACAATAGATATGATCCTACAAATAGTACTGATTTGAATTGTAAAATCTAATGTAATATAATGTGGTTGTTATTATTTGTTCATTTTAATTTATATTATCTAAATGTGCATTGGAACAAGCAAGGTTTAGGGATGACTTTAAGGAATGTGCTAAATTACAAGGGATGAGTTTTCCTTTGTTAGAACCTTTACAAAATAGCTTTACAACTTTGTGCAAAAGGTTGAGATAAAAAAAATCTATATTAATCTTTTTACAAAATAAGTTCATCTTGATGGCAAGATTGCAATTGGCATGACGACATGACTTTTTGTTGGTACAAACCAAAAGTGGTTACCAATTCCCTTCTCCGAAGCTTGTGCCTAATGAAAAGCTAACTAACACTAAATTTTGCAGTCTAGTGCTCAATTTGTTTAGTATTATCTTTTTTGAGATCTCCATGTAGGGAAAAATATTTCAAAAAGGAGTTTCAAATCCTTGTTAATCAAATTGTCACCACAATCAAGAATTTATTACAGTTTTGTTGTCATGCCTGGTATGATTAATCTTAGATCATAGATTTTTATTAATAACTATTTCTATTTTTAGTGAAACATCAATAATCTTTAATTCTATAGTGTATGCTACGATTTCAAGCCCAAGTAGGGAAGGTTTGGCTAGGGATGAAGCTGTTAGAATAGTCCCACAGGATAACTGAGGGGGGAGGGGGGGGGGGGG
>MU226668.1:532493-557776 GCA_018584345.1 Thuja plicata
ATTTAATAATTAATAAACATATTAATTATTATGCACCTAAATGACAAGCTTAAGTGAAAAAGAATAATAGTGACCTTTAATAATTAAACCAGATAGATTTAATTATAAAGATAAATGAACTATTACTTTAACAATATCCATCCAAAAATTATCGACCACTTTCAATATATAAGAATTGACAAGTCAATACTGATAATATCACCATCATATTATATAATTAAAATAAGTGAAATTCCAATATGCCAGTAGATCAAAAATGTGTGAAAGTGATACGTGTCCAATAGTCGACATAAGTCAAAATGATACATGTACAAATGATATAGCAAAAATGATAAATTATGTAACTAAAAATTATACAAGTGATATGATATATGTCCAAATGATATAAGTGAAAATGATAGATGTAAGAGTGTATCAACTCAATAATATGGTACTGTAGACTGTGAAAATGATACATACGATAGTAACCATGAAAAGACACATCATTACAATATATTAGTAATGATCCATGATGTAGTCTATATGATCATGAATGTCATTGGCTACTACAGTCAACTGCATCATCATCACCATTGTGACCATCATCATCATGATCATCATCATGATCATGATCATCATCATCATCACCTTTAGTGTCTTATGTATCTGTGTCGTCATCATCCACTGCCATGTGATCTGAACCAGAACCAACATAATCTGAATCTATATCATCAAGATCAACTTCATCTTTTGGAAGACCCAAATTCTGCAAAAAAAAAAGAAGTTATTATTATTTAATGTAATAATTTATTTTTTTGTTATATATAATTACAATGTATGAAATGAAACCATAATCACATTACATGAATCAAAAACTAAACTTGACTGAAAAAATAACAAAAATGTAGTTCTTAGCTAACAAACAAGAAGTTACTATTTTCTACCTTGGCTGCAGGAACACTCACAAAACAAAGTTCCATAGCAGCAGGAAAAGTCGTAGAATAAAGTTCCTATTGAACCCCAAAATTGTAGGTCACTTTTGTTGTTATCCCTATTAGAATAACTGAGAGGAGGGGGGTTGAATTAGTGGCCTCAAAAATATTCCAATAAATCAACCCAAAAAATTAGTACGACAATATTAAGCCTCTAGTTATCTTCAGTCCTATAACATCAACAAATAACTACTAGTCGGAGTTCACTGTTAAACCTTATTCTTACAGTTTACCGATTAGCAGTCTTTCATTTACCGAAATGCAGTAAATTGCTTAGTGTATACAAATCAATCCAGATAAGTTATGTGTAATGCAAAACACTAAAGTAATGACTCATAAACACATTGACACATGGATTTTTAACGTGGAAACCTAGTTAAGGGAAAAACCACTTGGGACCGGTAACCCAAAATTTTCACTTTTCTAAAGTGAGCTCGGTGAAGAGCCAACCATGTTAAAGGTTACAAACACGCTATTAGGTGTGACCTTGTTAGAGGATTTAAATATAATAGTTTGTCACTTGATATGTAGCATCTCTATGCTACCTTTTATGACCAAACCTAGTGTAGTTTGTGAAATGGTATCTGGCATCTCATGCTATCTTCATGACCAAAAATTTTTATATTTCTTGGGATGTATCTCAATAGAGAAAGGATTTTTAAGTCCTTCTTGGTTAAGAGACTTTCTGATTCAATGGTTAAACTGAAATAGTAAATGATCTGTTCACATATACAACTATACTTTGCAGATTTTCAGATATATTATAAGCTCATAATACCTTTTTGATCAATGTATCTTTTCAATACCTTTGCTCCACTTCTTTCTACTCGGTGATTTTGTGCTTCTTTGTTACTCGGTGTCCACAAAATTAGCTCTGTTCTTCAGCTTGATTAATCAGGTCTGATTGAAGTCTTCCTTCATTAGTTTCTCCTCGGCATCTTCTTTCTCTATTCACCCCTTAATTCATAATGTATTAGCTTGTCTATTTATAGACATGATTTCACCATCTCTTAGTTCTTGACTTTCTTGTTCTTAGCGTGATCTACAATTTTAGCCAATCTTGCTTTAAAGCTTTACTTCAGTTTTATCCCGTAGATTTCTCCTTGACAACTGGAATAAAACAGCTTTAAATCTTTCACTTATCTTTGGATTTAACTTGTCGATGAAAACAATATTAACAACCAGTTAACTCCTTCTTTAGCTCTTGCCAACTAAGTCTTTTTTCATTTCTGAACTTTAGTTCTTTTCAATGTTTTAACACTTTGTTAGCTTCGGTCAAAACTTCATTTCTCCTTGGGCATCTCTGTTGGGGTTGTCTATCCATCGGGCATCACTGTGAAGTTCTTCTCATCGGTAATGCTTGTTATTCTTCTCTTCGGTAATGCTTATTGGGTTTCTTGCTCGGGCATCACTGTGACTTTCTTCTCGGGTTTCTCTATCCGTCCGGGTGCACTTCCCATCGGTGTTTGTAGTCACTTAGTGAATGTTGATCTTTTATGCATTATTGAAAGGATAATCTTTATCTCTCTGATTCTCTAAATTCTTTGACATTCTGAATATAACCAAACAGATTATATCAAGTTGACATCAATGACAATACAATACATTAACTAATTTAATGTCTTGCATTAACTTTTGGTAGCTTGGTGATCATCAACTTAACTTCTTCAAACATTCAAACAGTTATAGGTCATCAATCTCTCCCTTTGGCATTGATGGAAACACAATACATTATCACACTATATTATTACTAATACAATATGAAATATAATAGTTGTAGCTCATCAATCTACCAAATTTATGGTTCTATAACCAATACAAATGTCTGGCTCTCGGTAAGCTCATATAGCTTAGATTTTTTTCTTGTAGAGTGACTTCTTCAATCTTCAATCCCTTCACTGGATAGATGTAGCAGCTTTTGATTCTTTCTTTGATGTTGTCTCTCCCTTTGAGTGTTCCTCTCCTTGATCATCTCTTTTGCGTTTGACAACACTAAGTCATCTTTTTCTTCATGATACTTCTCTCCCTTAGGATATCTTCTCTCCCTTTGATGGATATTTCATATATAATCTCTCACTTTGGATATTCTAGATATTCTCTCCCTTTGGATAATCATAATCTCTTCCTTCAAATCTCTCTCCCTTTGACAACAATGCCAAAGTAAACTTTGATTTTCACCTTTTTATAATATACTCCTTGAATTTCCCTATCCATCAACAATATAGTGACTCTGGTTTTTGGTGTAGATATGTACCTTGTTGTGTACTTATGTATCTTTGTATTCCATTTATTTGCTTGCATCAACATGAATGATCTTCTCACCTTTTTATAATATACTCCTTGAATTTCCCTATCCATCAACAATACAGTGACTCTGGTTTTTGGTGTATATATGTACCTTGTTATGTACTGATGTATCTTTGTTGTCCATTTATTTGCTTGCATCAACATGAATGATCTTCTAATTTTGTGTAGGCTGATGTAGCCTCCTAGTCAGCTTACTAACCAGTAGACAAGGGTTGGAACACTAGTCTATTTCTCAGGTACTCAAATGTATCTTTTGGTAATGGCTTTGTGAATATATCAGCTAATTGTTCCTTTGATTGCACATATTCTAGTATCACTTCTTTCTCTTGCACTTGTTCTCTTATGTAATGATACTTGATAGCAATATGATTAGTCTTAGCATGCATGTTTGGATTCTTAGAAATCTTTATTGCACCGGTATTATCACAATAGATAATCACTGGTTCAATAATTTTCATATTCATACCTTCCAATAATTGTTTGAACCATGCAATATTTGAGTATTTTGCAATAGCAACCACATATTCTGCTTCTCTAGTAGATTGTGAGATGCATCCTTGCTTCTTGCTGATCCATGTGACAAGTATGTCACCCATGAAGAATTATCCTCCAATTGTGCTCTTTCAGTCATCTAAGTTTCCAGCCCAATCAACATCTGTATAGACTTGAAGCTTAAATTTGCCTTCTCTTTTATACCATAAGCCACAGTCCTCGGTGTTCTTTAGATATCTCAAAATTCTCTTGACAACATTCATGTGTGATTCTTTGGGATTAGCAGAGAATCTTGCAACTATTCCAATTACATGTGCTATATCTAGTCTGGTATGAACAATATACATTAGTTTGCCAATCATTGATCTATACAAGGTCTGATTTACCTCATTTGATTTGTCTTCTTTTATCAACTTACATATGGTTTCCATAGGTGTTCCAACTGGTTTGGAATCTTCCAGCTTGAATATCTTCAACATTTCCTTGATGTATTTGGACTGAGTGATATATATTCCTGCATCTTGTTGAAGAATCTGTAGACCAAGAAAGAATTTGATCTCCCCAAACATAGACATTTCAAACTCTTTTCTCATTTCATTAGCTAAGGATTTACATAACATATCATTACCCCCAAATATGATATCATCAACAAATATTTCAGCAATCAAAATGTTACCATCAATATCTTCTTTTAAGTACACATTGCTATTTTCACTTATTCTTACAATTCAATGCTTATAAGATAGGAGTGAAGTCTTTCATACCAGGCTCTAGGTGCTTGTTTCAATCCATACAAAGCTTTGTGTAGTCTACATACCATTTTTCTCTTATCTAGATCAATAAACCCTTTTGGTTGTTCAATGTATACCTCTTCTTCTAGTATTCCATTTAGGAATGCAAATTTGACATCCATCTGGTATACCTTGAATCCTTTGAATGCAACATAAGAAATTAAAGTTCTTACTCCTAGTCTAGTAATGGGTGCAAAGGTTTCACCATAGTCAATACCTTCTTCTTATACATACCCCTTGCAGACTTATCTTGCTTTGTTTCTTGTGACCTCTCCATTCTCATTCAGCTTGTTTCTGAATATCCATTTGGTTTTGATGACATTTTTTTCATCTGTTCTTGGTACTAATGTCCATGTACTATTCTTCTCAATCTATTCTATTTCCTCATTCATAGCACTGACCCATCCTTCATTCCCAAGTGCAGTATTAACAGATTTAGGCTCAAAATCACAAAGTAAACATCTAGTTTTTAGTGACTTACTTCTTGTTCTCATTCCAGCCTTCTTGTTTCACATGATCTAATTCTATGGATGATGTCTTCTGACACACTTGGAAAGTTTCAGTTCAGATCTTTGTCCATCATTATGATCATCTTCTTGACCTTCATTTTGATCTCCATCGCTCGGAACATCATTTTGAGGATTTTCTTGATTTTTGGTAATTGTAGCCTAATGCTCGGGTGCAATTTTATGCTGCTCGAGAGTGATACACTATTGCTCGGGTAGAGTGTCAGGTTCTTTAGTATAAAAAAACTTGTTGTAGTCTTCTGGTTCCTTTTTTCTTTCCTCATCATTTTTCTCTACATATTCATCTATCCTGATATTTGCACTTTCAATGATCTTGTTAGAAGACTTGTTAAGACATTTATAAGCCTTGCTCATGGTGGAATACCCTAGAAAGATACCTTCATCACTTTTGGAGTCAAGCTTTCCATTTCTATCATCTTTCAAAATATAACATTGACTACCAAAAATTTTGAAGTAACTTACATTGGGTGTGTAACCATACCAAAGCTCACGGGGTGTCTTTTTGGTGTCTTTCTTCAATTGTAATTTATTCAATGTGTAGACAATAGTATGAACAGCTTCCCTTCAGAATGTTTGAGTGATGCTTTTCTTTATCATCAGTGTTCTTTCACAATTAACAATGGATCTATTTCTCCCTTCAACAATCCCATTTTGTTGTGGTGTTCTTGGTGCAGAAACCTATCTTTTAATTCCATTCTCATTGCAATAGTTAGTGAATTCATTAGAAATAAATTCCCCTCCTCTATCTGATCTTAAGCATTTCAATTTCTTACCACTTTGTTTTTCTACCATAGCTTTTTACCATTTAAACATCTTGAATACTTCTGATTTTTCTTTTAAGAACATAATTGTCACCATTCTAGAATAATCATCTACAAAGAGAATGAAATATCTATATCCATAGTAAATATTTTTCATCATAGGTCCACATAGATCAGTATGGACTAATTCTAGAATTTCATTATATGTATGGGCTTTTCTCTTGAAACTAGACTTTGTCATCTTACCTTTTTGACAATTCTTACACATGATATGCTCGGGCTTTGACATGCTCGATAAGCCTCTTACTTTCCTTTTATTGTTTATCTTTATCATGTTGTCAAAATTCACATGTCATAATCTCTTATGCCACAACCATATGTCTTTGTTTCTATCCATCAAATAAGTAGTGTTTATATCATCAAGATAGAAAAGGTTACCTTTTGTCTGTTCACCAGTTCTAATCAACCTTCCTGATTCATTAAATATCTTTGCTTTTTTATACTCAAATGCTACTTGGTGACCTATATTATTCAGCTGTGAAACACTCAACAAATTATAATTAAGTCCTTTTACCCAGTATGCATTTTCACATTTGATCAGGTTATTCAACATTATAGTTTCTTTACCTTCAACTGGACAAGGTGTGTCATTACCCATTCTTACTGATCCACCATTATATTACTCAAAAGTTTCAAATTTTTTTTTTCACCGATCATGTGGTGAGTGAAACCACTATCAATAATCTAGACATCATTCTTACTAACCTTAGATATAAGTTTTGTTTCTACATACCTTTCTTCTTCGTCTGAAACATCCTTCATGGCTACAAATACCATCTCAATGTCTTCATCAGATTCAATGTCAGTATCTCCATTGTTGTTCTCATCTAGGTAACAAGATTTCTTTCCTTTGTCCTTGTAGTCTTGGGTATCTCTTCTATCAAATTGTTAGTTGCTTCGATAATCTCTGTTGTCACTTATATCAAACTTCTTTTCATATGATCTATCATTACTTCTATCGTCTTTTCTTCTGTTAGGATATCTAGCAATAAAGTGTCCAATCTCTTTACAATTAAAATATACAAGTGGTAATTTATCTTTGTATCTACCTTTGCCTCTCTGCAATCTTCTAGCCATTAGTGCTTCAATCTCATCAAGATCTTGTTCATCACTATCACTTTCACTATCATTTCTATAGTGTGTTTATCACTTGACTTACTTATTTTCAACGAAGATTTGAATGCAGACTCAATAGATGGTAGGATGCTGTTATCAAAGTTATTCAACTCAAATGAAATCAGTCTACCAATCAGACTATCTAGAGTAACATTATTTTTTGCAATTTCTCTCATTTCTTGTATAGCAGATACTCTAATAGCATATACATGCAGTAAGGTTCTTAGGATTTTACTTGCCACTGTCTCTTCTTCAAGTATGCCTCCAACTCCTCAGATAACATTGACTACCTCTTTTATTCTGTAGTTGTACTCAGTGATGTTTTCTCCTTCTCTCATTATTAGGTCATCAAATTTACCTCTTAGGCTTTCTACCTTAGCTCTTAGTACATTAGCATTTCCTTCATATACCAGCTTCAATTTATCCCATATTTGCTTTGCAAAGGTGCATTTTTTGACATCTTCAAATTCAGCATCAGAGAGAGGAAGCAAGCTCTATCGTCATGCAATTATTCTCATGATTTTCTCTTAATTACTCAAGTGTGTGAGGTCCTATAAGTAACACAAATTCAATATCTAAGTATTAAACAACATCATTTCCAATACCTGATAGGTGGAGTCTTATTCTGCTTTGTCATGATGCAAAGTTGTCCTTGATCAACTTGGGCACATCTCATTTGTTCATCTTGTGATCATTTGCTTGGGTCTTGAAACCTTCCTTCTAAGCACACACGATCTGATACCAATTGTTAGAATAACTGAGAGAGGGGGGAGGGGGGGAGGGGGGTGAATCAGTGGCCTCAATAATATTCCAATAAATCAACCCAAAACCTTAGTACCACAATATTAAACCTCTAGTTATCTTCAGTCCTAGAAGATGAATGTCTTCAAATAATATCAACAAATAACTACTACTTAGAGTTCACTGTTAAACCTTATTCTTACTATTTATTGATTAGCAGTCTTTCATTTACCAAAATGCAGTAAATTGCTTAGTGTATTCCGATCAATCCAGATAAGTTATGTGTAATGCAAAACACTAAAGTAATGACTCATAAACACATTGACACATGGATTTTTAACGTGGAAACCTATTAAGGGAAAAACCACTTGGGCCCGGTAACCCAAAATTTTCACTCTTTTGAAGTGAGCTTGGTGAAGAGCCAACCTTGTTAAATATTACAAACACACTGTTAGGTGTGACCTTGTTAGAGGATTTAAATAGAATAGTTTGTCACTTGATATTTGGCATCTCTATGCTACCTTTTATGACCAAACCCAGTGTAGTTTGTCCAATGGTATCTGGCATCTCATGCTATCTTCATGACCAAACTTTTTGATACTCCTTGGGATGTATCTCAATAGAGAAAGGATTTTTAAGTCCTTCTTGGTTAAGAGACTTTCTGATTCAATGGTTAAATTGAAACAGTAAATGATCTGTTCAAATATACAACTATACTTTACAGATTTTCAGATCTATTGTAAGCTAATAATACCTTTTTGATTAATGTATCTTTTCAATACCTTTTATCCACTTCTTTCTGCCCCATGATGTTATGCTTCTCTGTTGCTCGGTGTCTACATAATTAGCTCTATTTTTTAGGTTGATTGATCAGGTCTGATTGAAGTCTTCCTTCATCAGTGTCTGAAGGATGTTATTTATTGAAGGTTTATTTAGTATGCATACCTATATCAGAGGAATACCCTCCTGATCTCATCAAGCTCAAAGTGAAGAAGGTTGTTCAAGCCTCGTCGAGTTGGTGTTTTCTTGTCCTACAAGGAATATCTCCAATATTTATAATGGTTGTAGAAACAATAATAGAATAGAGTTCTGATGGCTATAGGAACTGTCACATAACAGAGTTCTAATTGTTGTAGGACTAGTCACAGAACATAGTTCCAATGGATGTAAGAATAGTCATCTTCTAAACTATAACTAATTACTGAATAGAAAAGTAACTTAACCAAATGAGTGGAATTATCACCAAGTGGCCCCTCTTGGATGAGTCTTCCCAAATTTTAACTTAGATGTATAAAATTAAATCATCATTTTATTCATAGAACAAAGTTCCAATGGATGCAGGAATAGTAACTGAACAGAGTTCCAATGACTGCAAGAACAATCATAGAACATAATTCCAATAGTTGCAAGAACACTCAGTTGCTAAAAATAAACACAATTAATAAATAGAAAAGTAACTAAACTAAACGAGTGGAATTATCAAAAAGTAGGCCCTACTTGGATGAGTCTTCCCAAATCTTAACTTAGATATAGAAAATTAAAGTATCATTCTATTCATAGAATAGAGTTCCAATGGCTGCAGGAACAATCACAAAACATAGTTCCAATGACTGCAAGAATAGTCACAAAACATAGTTCCAATTATAACAGGAATAGTCAGTTGCTAAAACTAAAACTAATTATTGAACAGAAAAGTTACTAAACCAAATGAGTGGAATTCTCACCAAGTGGGGCCCCCTTGGATGAGTTTTCCCAAATCTTAACTCATGCATAAATTAAAGAATCATTCTATTCATCAAAGTATTTTTACAACATGACACTAATATGATAATGTTAGCATACACAAGATAATTAGATATCCATAACTACTTTAGAATAACATTCATTTAAACAAATGTAAGAGTAATATAGGTAGATCACACCACAACTTGATATCAACAAAAGATACATGGATAGGTTCATGCCCATAGGTAAATAAGTTTAAGAAAGCACTATGAAATGTATCATCAAAGAGGTGCTAAAACCTATAATAATGACAACATATAATGGATTGTTGTATGTCCCTTATTTTCCATTGTTGGATTCCAATAAAATCTATTATTTTTAGCCAACCTGTCCCGCGTGTATTTCTTTGCTTGTTCACTGTAGGAATGATATTCTCTTTAGTTTGGAATAGGCTATAAAATAAGTGGTGGCTGAAAGACTAAAGGGATCCAATATTGTTGATTTGTTCTCCCCATGTGAACATACTTTTGTGCCCTCCTAACGATGACTACATAAATATTCTGCAAGGAATGATGTTCTGCTTGTTTCAACTCATTAGGTAACCCCTTCCACCTTTGTGACAGATATCCCAACATTTTCCTTCCTGATGTTGTAGTTAGTTGTTCAAATTCCTGAAAGGCTTCTTCTCTCAGAGCTAAGATATGCTATATGTATTTAGATTTATAGATAACTCTGTGCTAATTATAAAAAATGTCTACATGTTCACCTAATTCTTCTCTTAAAGGCAAAGGGGTATGGATCTCCCTATGTCTATGTGCTATGAATTTCTGCCCCCAACTATTTTCATTTTGAATCCAATACATTAGTGCCCTTAAATGAATTTCTCCAATATAAAATAATGGATCCCACTCATGATGATTAGGAACAACATAGTTGTACAATTATAATTCACAGAGTAAGTTTTTAGTTTCTGTTGGGGAAGACTGGTGAGCTTGGAAGAAGTCTTGTGGAGTCTCTATAGAAGGGTTTAATCTAGAGACTACTCTTGACAATTGAAAAGAAAGACTAAGCTCTTTGAGATGTAGTGCATATATCCTTGGGGGAGTTCTACATTCTAAAATTTGTGACACTAAGTTTATCACATTGTTTACCTTATTTGTTAATGCAACATTTTTTGCATTCTTCTTGAAAGAAAAATAAAAGAGCAAGGACGTGAAAATAATCCAAGAGATATATGTGAAGAATAAATTGTTACCATGAGAAAAAATTGAACTAGGAGAAAACACCCAAAAGCCAATACAAGGAGACAAGAAAATTTTGAAAGGGGAAAAGCAAAGAAAAACCCCTTGTGATATTATGAAGAGAGAGAGAGAGAGACTCATTTACAATGTCTCCAAAGAGTAGAAATGAGAGAGAGGAGCATCTCTTTTATAGAGATAAGGAGATGAGTTACTAAGTAACTCACCAATATATGAATGCCAACATCCATAATAGGTGTGTGAAAAGTGTCAAGATCCTCTTAAGGAGGATAATCTAATTTCCTTATTAAAGGAATTACAAAATATGAAATGTCTTCCCACTTGGACTAGATGAAAAAAAAACATGTAGGGATTCTATAGGAACCCCCTAATTAAATACATAGATACAAGTAAAGAATAATCTTGTAACTCCCCCCTTTAATCTTTTCTTGGGGAGTTTACAACAAGGGAATTACATCTAATTTTTACAAAAATCTTCTACATGATATTCAGCTTCATGGTACAAAGGTACATTTGATTGTGTTCAAGTGGAGGGATATCCACATCTTTAAGTAGTCTTCATGAGTTATTGGACATGTGTAGATGAATTGATTCCTTAATTATGTCTTGACGAGTCACCTGAATCAAGGAAACATAGAAACAAGAAACAAAGAAATATCCACAAGTAGAATGGCATATGATATTTAAGTTAGTATATCTTTTAAAACTTTTACATCAAAATTTTTTTATTAAAGAAATCTTATAGTTTAGAATAAGGTAGAGATAAATATACGCTAGATTTCATCAAAATTGCAATTGAGATAACATGATATCAATATAAAACAAATGTTCAAAGTCTCAAAATGAACAAGCGAGATATAATAAACATTATCAATGCTCTCATAAAATAAACATACTAATGCACAAATGACCACAGACAAGACCAACTAATGAGACCTGCATCAACATTGCATCAATCACATGGATATAGATAGCCCACTAATGAATCATGTAGTGCCTACCCATAATTTACTTTTCAATCTTGATGCCAGAATATTTTGGTTATTTTCATGATGATTATGCATATATTAGTATGATTTTACTGACCCCATATTTGCATGTGTGTGGTTAGCATATATGTTTTATATTGATGTGTGGCGTGTCTATCTTACATTTCTGTATGATGTGTCTGATGTGGTAGAGGATGAAGACGTAGTTACTTGCATTGCAAGATCCACACGATCGACCGATCCCTATCATTGTTTGTTATTTATATTATGAACATGCTCGTCTTTGTGATGTAGGTTTGCAGGTACCGGGCTTCGACTTCCTTGAATTATTAGGATGAGAGTGCCCTATCACATTATCTCAATGGTAAGAGAGGGGAGATAATATTCGGGCCTAAATCCTAACATAAGCCCTCATTTGTCCTAAAATAGTGGACAAGTATCTGGTTTACTACCTTCTTCAAACTCGTCAAAGTGACATGAATTCATGAACCCTTCTTTGAGAATGCTTATGTTGTTGCATCTTTTCTGCATTTTGATTTGGTCAGATTTCAGTATGCATGCATGAAGGTCAATGTGATATTTTTTCGTGATGTAAGTAAAAGAATAAATAAAGGTTGGTTATAAAGTTTATATAATTAAACCTTCTAAGAGTAATAAAATATTAAATATTGAGATATTTAATTAATAGGGATTAATTAAATACCCGTATTTATTAAAAGTCTAAAGATAAAGTTTAAAGATTTAATTAAATATTATGTATAAATCAAAATTAATTTAAGACATATTTAATATAAATAAATTATTAATATGCTACAAATATTATTCCTAATTAAAAATAAAAATATGCAATGTAATTGTATTTAAATAATAATAATAAACTGAGTTTTAATTCTAATTAAAAATTGAGTTTTATGGAGAATTGATTATTTAATTAAAAAAAACTATTAAAAAAAGAAGAAGATATATATATATATATATATATATATATATATATATATATATATATATATATAATTTTATTTGGGAAAAGAAAATAAATAAATAAACAATACTTATTTATTTAATATTAAAAGAAGAAAGAGAAAGGAAATTATGTATTTCTTTCTTTTAAAAATAAATAAATAAGTAAATTGATTTTATTTATAAAACAAATATGAAGAAAAACAAAGAAAATAATTCTTTTATCTTTTTTCAGGGTTAAGTTTTTTTAGGAAGTTGTCCTAGAAACCCTAGTTGAATAGTTTTTATTTTATTAGAGCTTTTTGGCAATTTGGAAGGAGAGGAGACATATATTTTTTTAGAACAGAAGTTTTAGGGGACAAGTTACAGGTTTTGCATGGAGATGTTCAAGTTAAAGAATATATTTTTAAAGCTTGGGAGTGAATTATTATTATTCTTCTTCTTCTTCCTCTTCTTCTTCTTAGCAAGTCTACTTGGTGTTTTCAAGGTAGAAGTTTCTGAATCTTTTTACAGTTTCTGTTGAAAAGATTGTTTTCTTCGTGCTTGCTTAATTGTGATTTAATTTTGAGTTAAGGTTCTTTTTATTTCTAAAATTTATACAGATTATTAGGGTGCTCTTGTGAGTTATGTTTATGGCATGTCTGGTATTTTGTGAGAATTTGTATGGAAATCCTAGGAGAAAATAATTTAAAAATGATATATTTTTGTTGTATATCCATTAAGATTTTACCAAATTGTACAAATTTAATTGCATAAGTTTAAGCTATATGTATGAATCCTTGATTATTAACTATGTGTATTATAGATACATGTATGTAAGAAAATGGGTTTGAAAATATACGTTTTTGGATTAGGGTTGTGAAGAGTCGGTGTAGGGAATAATTTTCATTTTAGATGTCACCTTAAAAATATAAAGACACTTTAAGATACCCATTTGAATTTTATTTAACATATGTCAAAATTAAATAGGGTTCCTTTGCACAAAAAGAGTCAAATATTGGCTGTTATAGTGAAATTAGGTCTATTTGAGCTTGATTTTTCAATCAAAACCTGACAAACATTCACCCATAACTTTTTCAAATTACATAATTAGGAAAATATCTTCGGTGAGAAAATATCTTCAGTGAGATTTTAACTAATACTGTTATGAATCTATTCCCTAATTTTTATGATGATCCAACGGTTCAAAACAAAGTTATGATATTGTTACCAAACTAGTAACCTTCAATCCCGAACAATGTTGTTACAGAGATTTACTTTTTACACCATTTAAATGACCTTATCTTCAGGACTATAAAGAATTAAAAATGTGTGAAATTAAATTATCTTTCTCTCGATATAAGTTGCAGATCCATATCACTTCATATGAGATTATACTATTCAAATTATCGACCGATGTACATAGAGGAAGCACACAAAAAACTCACTGTTATAAAGTTAAAATTGTTAATAAGTCTTATTACTTAAAAATTAATCAATTTGAGAATTATTAAATAATTAATATGAATGATCTAATCAATTTATAATTTAATTTTAAAGATCATAGAGATTCACTAAAACATCATATATGTTCCATGTGCGTACTTTATGTTATTAACTAAGTCATTTATGACTCAAGAGTATTTTAATAAATATAATGATGTTATATAAATGAAGTAAAATAATATGTCAAATGTATGCATTCCTTCTCTCATGTGATCTTGGTGTTGTTAAGTGTCAGTGTGGGTAGGTTGTTACCCTAGGTGGTTTTTGTCTTCAAACTTGTACTATCTTATGATTTTATGCATGTTTGTTCTTTGGGTTTCATATTGTGAAAAGTTCATAACCTATTTATGTCACGATTGGTTCATGTTTTTTCTTGGGTACATATGTTATAGATGTCATGTGTTCCTTGATTCCTTTATCTTTATGTTATTTTACCATAAGAGGTGACAACGAATATTGTATTGAGTTGCGATTTGTTCACTTGGTCACCTTGTTTCTTCTACTATGATTGTTCAATGATTTGAGTGATGGTATCTTTTTATTATGATTTACTCCATGTTTGAGAGAGATTATTTTAATACTATTGAGGATCACTGATTTCATGATATGAGATGATGATATTTGGTAATTGCTTATTGAGATATCCATTATGGGATGGATGACTTATTGAGATGTCCATTATGGGATGGACAATCTAGATCCTTGTATAGGATGTATTATTCTTTGTTATGCTCCAACATTTTCATTGATGACTTTCATGATTTAATTCTTTAGGAGAAGTTTTTTATGGTTTTGGCTTTATCTTCGTTTGGTATTTTCGCTAAGAGCATTAGGGTAGGTTATCTAGGAGCATAGAGGGGAAGTGGCTTGCAATGGGGTCCAAGGCCCTAAGAGGCTACTAGGGTAACTCATTGTAAGTGACATAATAAGTGATAAATTAATGAAATTAATTGAGAGAAAATATTAATAAGATAAATATGTGCCTCACCCATTCCTTGAGTGCTAGTACAAGTTAAGGATGGGAGTGGGAGAAGATGCTTGATCTAGGTCTTGCATAGTTAGAATCCATGTTTGTATGAAAGTATTACTGAGCCACATAGAATCACTTGGGGGCCAAGGTCCAGAGGGGCTACTAGGGTAACTCAAGGGTAGACTTATGTGATGACATTTCCCTATATGTGTTCTAGGTTCCTACATGAGTATTTGGTACACTTGTTTTGTCTCTTGATCTTTCATACTTTTAACCTTGAAATCTTCTTGTTACTTTTTTATCCGGTGTACCTTTTCTTTAGTCTTTCTTGTTTGGTTGTTTCCCATGTGTGGGTATGTTGTTATCTTCTCAGTATGGTGGGAGTGGACCTTTGGTTTCACGAGGTTGGGTGGTAGTGATTCTTATTACCATTAAGATCCGACATTCGTGAATTTTGCTTGGATGATCCTTCTTGCAACTGTATCTTCTTGTTCCACATTGTTGGAGACTTGATCTTATCTTTCTTATGTTGTATATTTGTTTTATTATATCATTTGTGACATTCTTGGATATTGTATTGTACTTTATATTTTTTTTTTATCACATACCCTGCGACTTGTGGAGTGGATGTTGGTTCATTATGTATACCTTATGGTATTAGTTGTATGTAGGTTTCATTTATGAAATGATATTGTTGATTATTCATTTGTATTATATGGAGTTTGTTTATTGTTTATTATATTTATTATATTAGTTAACTCATGTAATTTTGCATCATGGAAACCTCGGGATTTGTAATCTATAAATGAGTTACATTTATGAGTATGTATTGTCTTATGTTATATTGCTCCCACATTGTTATTATTTATCAATTGTTAACTCTTTAAAAAAAATCATTCTGTAAACTTAGTAACATGTTTAAGGTTAACTTCTCCTGGGTTCCATGGCGGATCATCCCACGGCAAGTGAATGGGTCTCAAATCCATCATCTACATGATCCACGATCAAAGTAATGAAGAATGCAATTCATTATCACATTAGTAGAATTTTTAAAGTAATATGAGAGAGAAACAAATAATTCAGTAGAACATGTGACTCAAACACCAAATCAATCCATGATTCAATTTTCCAAGCATGTTTACCATTATGAATCATAAAAAGGGTTTGAGTGATAAAACATATTGCCTTCAAATGTATATAAGTGCACACCAAATCCACGGGTCCCTTCGTAGAATAAGGCAACTACGAGTCAGTCAAAACTGATGGGTCCCCCATAGTGAACCATGCAAATTGGGCTCTTGATGCAACTTACAAAGAAAATGCAATAAAATACATATCAATAAATGGTATAAAACCATGAAATTCCACCATGAGCATAAAAAAATGCTATAAAAGCATAAAATAGCAACTATGTGCATATCAATATATTAGATAGAAATCGATAGCAATTGATGCTATTCAGTGAAAAATGAAGCCAATTGCATAAGATACCTCATAAACCTTTAACAAAATTAAGATAGAGGAATGAGAAACATGATAAATATCAGTTAGAAACTCTATTGATGTAAACATAAGTACGAATGTCTTAAACAAAAGAGGAAATATAGGTACACCCTTGGAAACAAAGTAGAGTTATCTTTCATTTGCTGAAAATAATATTAAAGAGTGAATGTTGTTTTGAATTTAATTTTTTTTTTGTCAAAACATTTAACTTGAATACTATGATAATGAAAATAGTAAATAATACAGGGAAACATAGAATGTATTGACGTTAAAATGAATGTTAAACAAAACAATAAGCAAGAAGCTTAATGTGTTAAAATTTTTTGTTAAAAAGTAAGAATAATTGAATTTCTATTTTTAGGTTATAGAAACGCTAAGATTAACTAATACATAATGCAGTACGAAGTGAATATAATACCAAGGAGCTAGAAAAACAAATTTAACGTAATGTTAATCAAAGTTAGAATGATTTTTAAACAAATTTACATTTTTGTTTAAACATTTAAAATAATTGATTGTAAGTGATAAACATAAAATTAAATCTTCGATTGGATTATTAAAAAATTGTAAAACAAATGTATTAACTTTAAATATGTATGAGCTGAACAAATATATTAAAAATTTGTGAATTCAAGAATGATAGTTAAATGAAAAATAATTAAATTGAATATACTAACAAAATAAGTTAAATACAAACAATTTTATTTAAAAGAAGAATAACATCTAATGATATTAAATCAAATTAGATAATAAATAGGTTGCTGGTAAAGAGACAGAGGCATAGGACTTACAAAATCAGATGGAATAATGGACTAACTGGCAAAAAGACCATCAAGAATTGTAAATAAAGTGGAGAATCTAGCAAGAGCTGAGATTTTACTATGAAAATGCAAGAGAGAGCTATGAAAGAAGAGGAAAACTTGCACAATAAAATATAAGATAACTTGTGCAAGTGATTGAGGACTGCGAAGGAAGTGAGGCATGGATAGTGCATCAAGAATTGTGCAAACATAAACAAGGATAGTGCATCCATTATTGAGCAAGGAGGTACATGATATGTAATGGTTAATGAAAGTGTTGAAAAGAAATAAGGGAGAGTATTGTTTCCAATCAAAGAATAGGTGTGAACAAGGTATCATAGAATGGATTCAAATGATGCCAAAGTATCACTGCCAAAAGAAAACTCAATCTCCTAATCCCAAGCAGTTAAAAAATAAGATAATCTAAAAATAGATTTGAGCAAACACTCTGCGATAATAAAAGGGGCGTTGATTCCTAAAGAAAGAGGCATGAATTGCAAGAAAGGTCAAGCATTAAATAAATAGAAAATACCATGATCTATGTGGTTCCTAAAGCACTAACAATGATTGGGATCTTAGTAAGGAAGGGACCAAAATCAATATTATAAAAGCGCCTGCAAGGCAAAACATAATAGCATGCTCCAAGACCAAATTACACATACAACCCTCTAGTACTTAAGAGTAGATTTTATACAATAAAATTTGACATGATCATACATAGTAGGCAATAGCTATCAATAAATATGCAGCTAGAGAAATTCATAATCACCTTAGTTAGCAAGCAGAAACTAGAGGCAAGCGCAATATAATTATAGATATGATACAATTTAATGATGGTTGGGTAATGTCAGGAGAAGGAGACAAGACCAAGTTTAAACATAAAACCTTGAATGAAAGAAAGTGCGTGGGAAGTAAAATGAAGGAGGTTGCATGGGAAGTAAAAGGCTATGAGGGAAGTGGGAAGTGAAAAGAACGCAGGTAAAGAAGGAGTGAAGGTGTTAAAGACTTGGTTTTTTTCCAAAGGGGTAGAGTAAGGCGCGCAGAATGAAATGAAAGGAAAGCTACACTGGAAATGAATAAACACAAAGAAACAAAGGCTAAAATCAAAGAAAGTTGTATTGGAAATGAAGGAAGCACATATAAACTAAGGAACTAAGGTTGCACAATGATAAAGGAAGGGTGAAAGAGTGCGCAAAGGAAGATTGATGAAATGTTGTGCAAAAAAACAAACAATTAACAAGATTAATATGAGTTGGATTTATTTTTTGATAAAAAAAATACGTATATTAAAAACTAAAAACAACAGTATAACAGAGATTCAAGAAGAATCCTAGAGATTAAAAAACCTGCAATCAAATTGTTAAGGAAACTAGTGATAAGAACAAATATACATTTTCATGCACAAAGATCCGAAATATGATAATGTAAATCCTGCAAGATCTAAAGTTTAGAGGACAAGTTATTAAAAAATAGATTAGATTAAACACCTGCACTAAATGTGAGAGAGTAAATATATTACACCTTGTGGTTGCCTAGTAGAGGTTAAAATCAATGCAGATTGAAATGGGTTTGACTGAAACCAGCCAAACCAAAAAAAATTCAAATGAAACTCTCTAGCGACAAGCTGACCAAAGAGGGTTAGAGTAAATAAGAATGCAAAATATGCAATACAAGAGTTAGCAAATGAAGCTCAAGCTTCTTGCTCAAACAAAAGTCTCCGACAAGGTGTGCTCCAAAGAATGGTAACCTTCAACACTACACTCAAATAAGGATTAGCAACCCAAGACTTGATACCATGAAAGAAAAATAACCAGAGCAAGAAAATGAAAATTATCCAAGAGAAAAAAATGAACTAGGAGCAAGAACCCAAAAGCCAATACAAGGAGACAAGAATATTTTGAAAGGGGAAAAGTAAAGAAAACCCCCTTGTGATATTACGAAGATGGCAGAGAGAGAGAGAGAGAGAGATCTTTTATAGAGATGATGAGATGAGTTACTAAGTAACTCACCAATCTATGAATGCCAACATCCATAATAGGTTACAAAGTGTCAAGATCCTCTTAAGGAGGATAGTCTAATTTCCTTATTAAAGGAATTAAAAAATATGACATGTCTTCCCACTTGGACTAGAGGACAAATTACATGTAGGGATTCCATAGGAACCTCTAATTAAATACATAGATACAGGTAAGGATTAATATTTTAACACTTCCCCTCACTCTCCTTGTCTTTATTTTTAATCAATTCACGTAGCCCGTGCTTCTCTTTATTCCATTCTTCTTCCTTATCCTTCATATCTTTCCATAAATCTAGGGATATTGATTCCCATGAGAAAGTAGTAGGATGGTGAATACCTACTGGGAATTGCCTTTGTTCTAGTTCTCCACCCACCACTTTCTTAGTTGTAGCACTGAACCTTACTAATCATAAATTCTCTTGTTCCAGGTTTCCTTCCATAAAAAACCCTATTCTTCGTGGGTAAATTACATTTCTCAGGATATATATTCACCCCCCTCCTCCTTAGATTATTGTGTAGGCATCATTTCCCTATCCTATTTCTTAGATGAGGAGGAAAATTTGGAGCTTCCCCTAGGAGGTCTAATATGGATTATCCTTTCTTCTTCACTGGGAGTGGTATTAAGAGAGTATGAGGATTCAATCAGATGTCCACCCTAGGAGTAGTAGATTTTGTCTATTTACTAGGTTTATCCCTGGGCCTATGACTCTTCCTCTAGGGAGTTTTATCAGTAGTTTTTGTTTTCTTACATTTTTTAGTAGGATTTTTGCTATGCTCAGTGGTTGTAGGGGGTTCCTAATACCTAGTTTTCCATTTTCTAGGACTAGGGCTTTCCTTTTGAAATTTCTTTATTTTAGCCTTTCCCTTTTCATCCTTAGTCTTTTTAATTTTTATTTTTTCCCTTGCTACTACTACCCTGGTGTGAACTGTTGATTTAAGGAAAACATCCTCATTAGGGTATAAAGAGGAACTATTTACATCTTTGTGCAAAGATTCAGATGAACTATTTTTGGCTACAGGAGGGTTTGTGCTAGGAACCGCCCTAGAAGTTGAAGCCTCAGAGGTGAATTTTGCAATGATTGACTCTCTACTAACCCTATGGGCAAAGGGTTGATCTCTAAGACCCACATTCACCGCTCTGAACTTTTTAATTTTCAAAAACTCATCCCATGACATCTAAGACACATCTTGTAAATATCTTTCCACAAGCACCATAATTAAACAAATGACAAACAAATTTTTCCCTTCCTTTTTGTGTCTCAGCAACCATGATTGCCAACATGCTATATATCACATTGGGCACATTCATTATCCTTCCATATCGCATGCGGCTTAGAAGCTTAAAGTTTACAGAGTGTAGACATGACTATCGAACCTCACAAGTAATGCATTTGATGATACAAATAACATGTTTCCATATTATTGGTAAAGAAATCCTCATTGTTGTCTATTTATCTACTTCAAGTGAAGGATCTCCAATTTTGGTAAAATCTTCTCTAGCTGTTCTGGCATCTTTACTTTTAGAATAGGGCTCTCCTATAGAAGGAAATCCTAAAAATTCAACAATCTTCTCCTCCATAATAATAACCTTCAAACCCTTCGCCATTGCCTCACCATTGTTAAATTTCTAAGTAAATTCCATAAAAATTTCACTATTGAACCCATTCAAATTTTAAAAGTAGTCTAACCACCCACAATTCCTAAATTTTGGCTCATAGAGTGCATCCCGTAGGATTACTTGATGAACTAGTAGTTCAATTCTCATTGGTGGACCTCTTATGTTTCTAGTCACACCCTTCAAAACACCTCTTCTTTGCAATTATTTAGTTGCAAACCTACCTAATTCCTCTCTTAATGTCATGTATCCTTCTCGTAGTCCTAATGCCAATGTTTTATAACCTTCTATTTATCCCACTTTTAGTTGCATTAAGACAAAAACTTAAACAATAAGGAAGGAATTAAAGAGGGATTTTAGATTTTAAAAATTTGACTTTTGACACATAAAACACATGTATGCATAATGATTCATATATGACATGTGGTTAAACACTCCCCCAAACCTATATGGAAGCATGTTTCCACACATCCCTAGCTATGGGGCAAATAGAATGCAACTACATATAATGTTATGCTTTTAAAGTCTATTTTATTTACACTATACCATGGTGCATTCTAGTTGCACCATAGATGACATTGTGTCGACACAGGGCATTAAAAAAGATATGCTATTTGATATATCAATATTCTAGTTATTTAATAAATGCATCTAAAGTAACCACACATAGTGATATTTTTTAAAGTCTATTTTGTTTACACTATACCATGGTACATTCTGGCTGCACCATATTGATGAACTATAACTGATTGAATGTTTGAAGATGGCAAATTTGATGATTACCGAGCTATAGAAAGTTGATGCAAGACATTAAATCAGTTAATGTATTGTATTTTCATTGATGTCAACTTGATATGGTATGATTTCTCATACACATATTACCACAACACTTAAATATATGAAGAGACTTAGTTTTTGTCCTTGGTAATCATATACACTGAGTGATAGTAAACCCCAACGAACAGTGAACCCTGAGCACAGAAGTTCACAATGTTACCTGACCGACAGTGGTACCCAAGCAACTGATACCTAAGAAAGAGCTAACTATAGTTATCATCGAATAGAACTAAAGTTGATGCCCGAGCTATCTGCAGTAGTCACTGAGCACAACTGAAGTGTTGACCAACGAGAACTGAAGTTAGGAAATGAAAAAACAACTTAGCTAGTAGGAGCTATATTTATATTTAACTGATTGTTTTCTTTATTTTTATTGATCAGTTAAAAGCTAAAGATAAGAAGGAGATTTAAAGCATGTTTTATTCCAAAAAATAAGGAGAGATTTACGGAATAAAACTAAAGCAAGCATGGCGAGCTTTACAAATCAAGAAGTAATCAATGAAGAAAATAAGGACAATAAACAGTGAAATCATGTCTATATAAAGAGACAAGTAATTCATTATGAAGAAAGGAATGCTTAAGAGAATTTTGGTGAGGATAGAAGTCTTCATACAGATCTGATCATACAGGCTGAAGGACAGAGCCAATAATTCTGCAGATACCGAGAAAAAAGAAGCAACAACATTCATCGAGTATAAATAAGTGGAGAAAAGGAATTGAAGAGAAAATTGATCAGAGAGGTATTATGAACCTACAATAGATCTGAAAATTTGCAATTCAAAGTTATATTAATGAAAAAATCACTTACTGTTTCATTTTAACCATTGATTCAAAAAATCTCTTAATAGAGTGGGATTCAACCATCCTTAATACATTGAGATACATCCTAAGGAGTATCAAAAGGTTTTCATGTTGACATTATAGTGAATGCTAGGTAAAGTGATAAACTGTTAGTTTTAAATCCTTTAATAAGGTCGCACTTAACAGTGTGTTTGTAACCTTTAACAGGGTTGGCTCTTCACCGAGCTCACTTCAGAAGAGTGAAAATTTTGGGTTACCGGTCCTAAGTGGTTTTTCCCTTAATGGGGTTTCCACGTTAAAAATCCATGTGTCAAATGTGTATATGGTTCATTGCTTTGATGGTTTTCTTTACACATTACTAAAGTAGGATTGATCAGTAAACACTAAGTTATTTACTAATATTCGGTAAAGGCTAAGAAAAGATAGACTGCTGTTTGATGAATCTTAAAGAAAGGATTAATAGTATAATCACCGAGCAATATATACATGTTAGATTCACACAAGGAATACATCTTGTAGGACTGAAGATAACTAGAGGCATTATATTTTTGGTATAAAGTTTTGGTTGAATTATTGGATTAATTTTTGAGGTCACTAATTCACCCTCCCTCTCATTTATTCTAACAATTGGTGTCACAGCTTGTGTTCTTGGAAGAGAGTTTTAAGATTCAAGCTAAATATCAAAAGATGAGAAAAAGGGATGTGCCTAAGTTGAACAAGGACAAATTTGCAGCATGGAAAAGAAGGATAAGACTCCACCTATCAGATATTGGAAATGATATCATACAGTACTTGGATACTGAATTTATGTTACCTACTGGACCTCTGATAGTTGATCAATTGAGAGAGAAATGTGAACACAATTCTATGATGATAGAACTTTCTTCCTCACTCTGCGATGTTGAATTTGAATATGTCAAATCATGCACCACTGCAAAGAAAATGTGGGACAAACTCAAGCTAGTACATGGAGGAGATAAAAATGTGCTAAGGGGCAAGGCTGAAAGCCTAAGAGGAAGGTTTGATGACCTAAGAGTGAAGGAAGGAGAAAAAATCACTTAGTACAGTAGCATAATCAAAGAGGTTGTTAATGCTATCCAAGGAGTAGGAGGTGTACTTGAAGAAGAAATAGTGGTAAGTAAAATTCTAAGAACCTTACTGCATGTTTATGATATTAGAGTAACTGCTATACAAGAAATGAGACCAGTAGCAAATAACAATGTTACTCTAGATAGTTTGATTGGTAGACTTATTTCATTTGAGATGAATAACTTTGAAAACAATGTCTTACCAACTATTGAGTTTGCATTCAAATATTCTATGAAAATAAGTAAATCAATTCATAAACACACTATGAGAAATGATAATGAAAGTGATAGTGATGAACAAGAACTTGATGAGATTGAAGCACTAATGGCTAGAATATTACAGAGAGGCAAAGGTAGATACAAAGGTAAATTACCATTGGTATGTTTTAATTGTAAAGAGATTGGGTACTTTGCTACTAGATTTCCCACTAGTAAATTTGGCTTCAAATTTCGACGAAAAATGGTCAAAATTTCGACAAAAATTGGTCGAATTCACGACCAAACCTTTCGTCATTTTTTTTTTGTCAAATTTTTGACATTTTTATTATTGGTCGCAATTGCGACCAACATTTAGGTCAAATTTTCAACTATAGCTCTTATTTAATTTGACAAGAGTCACCGTCGAACTCTTGGTCCAATGGTCAAAATTTTGACCAATCTTTGGTCGAAAAAAGCTGTGGAATTGGTCAAAATTTTGACCATCCCTTTGGTGGAAAGTATAGCATTCTCGTCAAAATATTTTAGTGGAGTGGTCAAAATTTTGACCAAACGTTGGTGGAAATGAACCAAAACATTGGTCAAAATTTCGACCATCCCATTGGTGGAAAGCATAGCATTCTCGTCGAAATCTTTAGTGAAGTGGTAGAAATTTTGACCAAACGTTGGTGGAAATGAACCAAAATATTGGTCGAAATTTTGACCATCCCATTGGTGGAAAGCATAGCATTCTTGTCAAAATCTTTTAGTGGAATGGTCAAAATTTCGACCACTGTTTGGTGAAAATGAGCCGTGACATTGGTCAAAATTTTGACCATCCCTTTGGTGGAAACCATAGCATTCTCGTGGGAATCTTTTAGTGTAATGGTCAAAATTTTGACCAATGTTAATTTTTTTTATAAAAAAAAAAAAAAAATCTACTTGGATTCAACTGTGTAGTTTTTTGAGTCAAACTCATTGACCTTTGATTCATGAGTAGTGGTTTACACAAACCCATCTCTTATGAGAATGAATGGAACACTTAGCACTCATTGGCTCTGGGTGATGCTCACAAAGGTGAAGCACTGGGACTTCCCGGGAGGTCACCCATCCCAGTACCACTCCAGCTAGAGCGCACTTAACTACGGAGTTTCCTCCATGGTTAAACCCACTCTGCTTGCATCCTCATTTGCAAAACCTTCACCAAGTGTTGTGCCTTATGAACCATCCATTAGAAAGCCCCTTAAGCTTATCAACTAATGAGCTTAAGGGG
>MU226669.1:23716-37820 GCA_018584345.1 Thuja plicata
CATAGGATCATTTGGTAACCACTTTAGGGTTCCAACACCTATGGTGAGCCACTCACCTAGGGTACCTAGTCCCCTACCCAAAACATGACAAAAGAATTGCAATATTTCAAATGCTTTATTTCAAAGGCTTAGGAATCTCTCCTGTGTACTCAGACCACCAGGACGAGCCCTAACCTTAACCATAAAAAACATAAGAATAGTAAAAGGATATCACATACTTAAGACACCTTAAGTAAAATATTATGGTCAACTTAAAACAATAAAATAGATCATTCAGAGAAGTAAAAAGATGTAGACAAAGACCATGATCAAGGTTGGAAGATACAAACCAAACCCCTAAGCCAAATAGTTATCCAATACTGAAATCCATGACTCTAAAGTTTCCACATTACGTCCAAAGAGAAAATAAAAGTAGTATAAATTATACATCAATAAATATTGATGGGGAAAATATTGTACTTTAAATTTATGAACTTGAAGGGATCTATGCATGACTATTTCTTAAAATATTTATATGACTGTCATAAAAATACAGTCTCAGTGCGGTAAGCATAACTATTTTTTTAACCATTTGATCTTTCTAATTTTCACATATGTTTAATAAAACCTAATTACACACATTCTCACTAGAGAAATTTGCAAACTAAGGTCTAGTTCAAAATTTATTTACACAATAATACGGGTATAAAATAATAAACCAGAATACTTTGTCTATTTTCAATTAGCATATTTTCATTATTATCTTAATTACAAATCAGATCATATGAATAATATAAACTTTTAATAACACACAAACACATATTCATAGATATATATACACCAAATTACAAACATATAATTAACTATAGACTTAGAGGAAGAGTTTTGACAAAGAAAAGTAATAAACCATGTCATTAAACTTCCTGCACACAGTATATGTTTTCAATAATATTTAATCTATAAACATATATAACCAGAGAATATTGATATATAATAAGCACACACTATTAATTTTTAGAATACACACACATCCACAAATACACACAGGAAAGAAGGTAATTCTTCTTGGATCTAGATCCTACCTGGAGTCCTGCGAAGAAACTTCACAATGTCTGGAGCACACCTCTGCAAGTCATCCAAACCTTGAGTGAAATGGTAGCCTCCTCGAAATCTTCCTTTGGAAATAAAAATCCAAGAAATCCAAACACTTTCCCTACAAATTAAAACACTCTCAATCTCACAGTAAATTACAAATGACTTCTGGAACAATTTTCAATATAGAGAACTTTAGAAACCTTCAAAAAAATCCAACTCTCTCTCGCTCCCCAAAAAGAATAAATTTATTCTTCAACTATGTGGTTGGAGGAGTTTCTTTATGGGAAGCGATTTCTCCAACTTCCATAGTTGGTTGAGAGAATAAAAAAAGCATTCCCGTAAATGACTTAACAAAGGTTTTAATAAATTTAATTAAAATAGCTCTAAAAGAAAACCATAACAAGAAAGTCAAACAAGTAACTCTCAAGGAAAGAACATAGCACACATGGAAACTAACTAGCCTAACTTCTAGGAGATCTTGAGTTCAACTCCCTCCTAGATAGCTAGTTTTATTACAAAAAAACATTTACTTTTATTATTACTATTATTAATATCATTTTCACTCTTTATTTAGTTATACA
Organism: Thuja plicata; assembly: GCA_018584345.1. Lineage (NCBI taxonomy): Eukaryota > Viridiplantae > Streptophyta > Pinopsida > Cupressales > Cupressaceae > Thuja > Thuja plicata. The sequence goes on from MU226669.1 coordinate 25,372, forward strand.
CTTCATTTAATTCTCCTTATTTAATTATCATAAAGAACATACCATTTACTCAATTAATGAAAAACATATAATTATTATTATTTATATAAGCATGGATATATGCATGTGCACCCACATATACACATACCTATATAAAATATAAACAATTATAACATAATTATTTACTATACATATAAAATAGATTAGTTCTAACTCGTAACGTAAAATCAGACCAACATCAAATCAAGTTCATAACATAACTACATTCTACTTTCCCAACTAGGATAACTTCCTAAAAAAAATTCTAAGTCCATGGGTAACCTTGAGAGTAACTTGGTTAAATATCCACACATCAACAGTTTGAGGATTTTGAAGGCACACTTAGACCTATGTAGCTAGGTGGAGATGATGCCTGGTACCTGCACCCTGCATCACCAACTGATATGCATATACCTATATATATAAACATGTAGTGACAAACAAGGAGGGAGAGTGTGACATCATGTGGATCTCCCATAGGAGTAACTATGACTACCCCTCCTCATCCTACACTCACATCAACCAGTAAATGTCAAACCATAATAAGGTCAGTAGGGTTAGATCATAATATAAACATCATAACACAAATCAATGTACAACATTTTACTGATAGTTCATTTCTAACCATTAATCATTAAATGCTATTTTAATATTTCCAAATAAACTATAGTAACCAAATATATATGCTCAAATGTCTCATAAAATGTTAACTAAATAATAATCATAGTCCATCATAAAATCCAAAGTGTCAAAGCAAAAGTCTTGTCAATCTAACATAGGAAGATGCTAGGGTGGGCATTACATCCTCTCCCCCTAGGGTTAGGCTTACTCCTAGAAGCCTACAAATAAGTATGGATATGCAGATATGAGTCTACTAGCATCCTCCCAAGTAGCAGAGGTATCATCACTGGGGTCCCATTGGACCCTTACCTGCTCTATGCTATTACCCCTGAGGGTCAAAGTACGCTACTAGAGTATACATACTGGCTCCAAAGCCAGCTGTCCATCCTCTACCTATAAAATGTTCCAATCCAAAACATGAGTCAAATCAGGAATATATTGTCTAAGTAAGGATATGTGAAACACATAATACACACATGCAAGGCTGGGTGGTAGGGTGAGTCGGTAACAAACCAGTCCTATCCTCTCAAGGAGCTCAAATGGACCTACAAATCTTGGTGCCAACTTAGAACCTTTTCCATAATGGATGGGGCTCTTACGTGGGTAGACTCTCAAAAAAACCTTATCTCCAACAAAGAACTGTCTATCAATTCTATGAGCATCAGCATACTTCTTTTTCCTATCTTGAGCTGTCAAAAGATGTTCTTTGATCCTCTGAACCTACTAATCCATATATTGTAACATCTCAAGGCTAAATAATACTCTATCTTATAAGCGATCCCAACTCAGAGGGGTACGACAAGGATGACCATAAAGAGCCTGAAATGGTGACATCCCCAAAGAACTGTGATAGCCATTATTGTAGGAAAACTCCACTAGGTACAAGTAATCTTTCCAATGAGTTTGTCTTTCCATCACATACATCCTAAGTATGTCCTCAAGAACTTGATTAACTTGCTCTGTCTAACTATTGGTCTTCGGGTGGTATGTAGAACTAAAATTCAGCTGAGTACCTAAAGCATGCTGCAAAGAGGTCCAAAACTCTGAAGTGAATACTGGATCTCTATCAGAGATAACCTTTCTAGGAACACCATGTAATCTGACTATATCCTTCATGAATACTTTGGCTACTGAGGTAGCAATATAGGATGACTACATAGGCGAGAAATGTGCTACCTTGGTTAACTTATCCACTGTGACCATGATAGCATCATGTCTACGATACATGAGTGGTAGTCCCATAATGAAATCCATAGATATCGTATCCCATTTCCATTTAGGAATAAAATGTGTTTGAAGGAGGCCTACTGGGTGATGATGCTCGGCCTTAACCCCCTGACATTCCAGACGCCTAGCCATAAAATTGACTATATCCCTCTTCATTCCCGACCAAAAATATAGTTGTCTCATATCTGAATACATCTTCTCAACAGCTAGATGAGCTGAATAGGGATCATGGTGTGCTTCCACCATGATGACTCTCCAAAGATCACCTAAAAGTGGGACATAAATTCTTCCTTAATGTCTCAGTAGTCCATCTGACTCTAAGGAATACCCTGAGAACCTTCCTTCTAAGGCCCTACCTGAATCAATTTTAACCTTAACTTCTTGATACAAAGTATCTGAAGGAAGTGACTCCAAGATCTGACTTCTCAAATCAGTTGAGAGGGAGTTCATGGATAACTCATGTCTTCTTCTTCTCAAAGCATCTTCTACCACATTCTCTTTACCTTGGATATATCTGACCTCAAAATCATATTTGCAAAGGAACTCCATCCATCGGTGTTGCCTAGCATTGAGATTAGGTTGAGTAAATATATATTGAAGGCTTCGGTGATCAGTGTGGAACTCAAACTGATGCCCCAATAAGAAGTTTCTCCAATGATTCAAGGCATAAACTACAGCTACTAACTCCAAATCATTGGTGGGATTGTTAAGCTCATGGTCCTTAATCTTTCTAGACTCATAAGCAATAACTCTTCCCTCTTGCATCAATACTACCCCTATACCTTCCAAGGAGGCATCAGTATAAACTACAAAAATTTTAGTGGGGTCAGGTAATACAAAAATTGGGGCACTAGTCAACTTATCCTTTAGGATCTGAAAATCTTATGAGCATTTCTCATTCCAAATGAACTTCTTCCCTTTTATTTGCAAGGAGGTGATGGGATGAGCTATTTTGGAAAATCCTTGGATAAAGTACCTATAGTATCCGGCTAAACCCATGAAACTATGAACCTCTAAGACATTGGTGGAGATTGGCCAGTCAAATATAGCTTGTATCTTGGTGGGATCAACTGCAATACATTCTCCTGAGATAACATGACCAAGATACTTAACTTTAGTTTGAAAGAAATCACACTTCTCCAAGTTTGCAAATAACTGATTCTGACGAAGTCATTGTAACACTTGTCGAAGATGTTTCTCATTTTCTTCCACTGTCTTAGAATACACCAAAATATCATCTAGGAAAATAATCACAAATTTATCCAAGAAGGTACTTAATACCCCATTCATAAGACTCATGAATACTGATGGTGCATTTGTGAGACCAAAAGGTACTACAGTAAATTCATAGTGTCCATACCGAGTACAAAAATTTGTATGGTGAATGTCGGCTTCATGAATCCTTAACTAATGATAACCCAACTTCAGATCAATCTTGGAAAACACCTTAGCTCCTTTCATCTAATCAAATAGGTCATCAATTCTTGGCAAAGGGTACCGATTCTTAATTGAGTTGATGATAGTCAATGCACAACCATAGTGAACCATCCTTCTTTTTAACAAAGATAACCAGAGCTCCCTAAGGTGACACACTTGGTCTGATAAAGCCTTTTTCTAAGAGTTCTTCTATTTGAAACTTTAATTCACTCAACTCCTAAGTGGTCATGCGGTAGGGAGCTTTAGAGATAGGCTCAACTCCTGGCACCAGTTCTATGTGGAAATCAATATCCCTTTTGGGAGGCATTCCTAGAATCTCAGTTGGATATACATCTGCAAACTCTTGAATTAAAGGGTGCTCGAGTATAATTTCTCTATCTTCCTTTTCCATCAAATCATTAACTGAGACTACAAGAAGTTGGCATCCTTTCATCATACATTTCTTAAGTTGCATAGCCGATATCATCTGGAGTGAAATGGGTTGTTGAATTCCCAAAATTGTGTTGAGCTTACCTAAATCATCCAAGCAATGAATGAGATTTTTCCTGCAATCTACCTTAGCTTCATGTGCTGTCAACCAATCCATTCCTACAACAACTCCATATGATCCAAGAGGAATAAATTGAAGATCAACATTGGTAGAAAAAGGTCCTAATCCCAAGTTGCAACCTTGAACACACAAATCTGTGGTCATTTTAGCCCCTAAGGCTACCTCTACCTATCACTTAACTCCTTGCCCTACTACCGCTAGCCCACACTTTTTTATCAAAGAAGAAGATATGAAGGAGTCAGTTTCTCCTGAGTCAAAGAGAATAGAAATAGTTTTACCCTTTAACAAACCTAAAGTTTCTATGACAGTGTTTTGGTGATCTGCTTGTCTGTGTTCTACTCCGGCGAACACCCTGTGAGACTGACCAGCATCTCCTATTGTTGGTTCTGAAACTGCTTGATTTTGATTAGTGATATTCATGCATTGAGGGCAACAAATTGCAATATTTCCTTTCTATCCAGAAGAATAACACCCAGTATTTCTTCCCAAGTTGTTTGCAGGAGGTGTGCTGGATTGTTGATAACCTCCTCTATTGAAATTTTGAGAATTCTAGGATTATGGAGGAGGATACCTTTGTTGAGTCCGATAATTACCTTAGTTCTGGGGTTGTTGAAACTTACCATTGTTTTTGTTACTATTCTGAAATTTATTCTTAGGAAATTTTTTGTCCACCTTTGAAAGAGGATTTTTGGTTCTTGGAGTTGGAATTTCCTTGATCCAAGTTCCCCTTAGAACCTAATCCAACATTGAATGTTTGTCCACTAGCATAGCCACCTCTTGCTTTAAACTTTCTTTCGAGAAGGTATGCCTTAGTGATGGCATCCCAGAGATTCTTGGGTTCTAAGACTGCTACCTCATCTGATATTCAGTCATTCAGACCTCTGATGAAATGTTGGAAGAGTATTGGTCCTTCATCTCTAAAGCCTGAGAAAGGCTTAAGTTCATTGAACTTTCTTTCATACTCTTCCATCGACATGTTGGCTTGCTTGAGGTGGTGGAATTCTTCTACCCTTCCTTGCCTCCATTGATCAAACATGAACTGATCCTTAAAGCTTTCTAGGAATAATTCCCATGAAACAGTGTTGATGGTGACTTGAATTTTGTCTTCTTCCATATGCCACCATGTAGATGCAAATTTCCTCAAATTCATAATAGTGCATCTGGCCTTGACATTGCTACTAAAAGGGTGCATAGAAAAACATCTATCAAGGTCAAACAACTAGGTTTATGCTGTAGATCTAATAACACATCTCTCAAGGTCAAACAACCAAGTTTTTGCTATAGATTCATAATAGCACATCTGGCCTTGACATTTCTACTAAAAGGGTGCATAGAAAAACATCTCTCAAGGTCAAACAACCAAAGTCTCAAAGAAAAATTCCTATCAATCTAACATAGGAAGATGCTAGGGTGGGCATTACATCTTCCTCAGTTGTAATCACCTCTTGTGTTACTAGATTCTCCTTGAGTATCAATGATTTTGGACTCACTCTAGTTCTTGGCTTCAAAATTCCTTCCTCTATATCCTCCTCTATGACCTCTCTTGTCTCTTCCTCTTCCTCTACGCTTTGAATCTTGCTTCTTTTTGAACTTCTCCTCTACTCTGAGGGATAGTTTATAGCGTTGGTGTAATATCTTGGAGCTTAAGAGACTAATTTCCTCTTGGATAATCCACTTGAGAACATTAGGATACCTAGCCAATTTTAGGCTTTTTGCTTCCATTAGATGCAACCTTAAGCATAGCTTATGAAATTATTCTTTGTAGGCACTGACTTACAAGTCTTTTTGTCATAGATTTGGTTTCTTCTTGTGCAAATGCACTTCATAATCATTAGGAAGATAAGTTTCCTTTCATTTTGGCCACCATACCTTTCCAACTGGTTATGGGGTTCTTTCCTTCCTTATTCCTTTCATCTTGGAAAAATTTCCACCATGTGAGAGAAGTTCCTCTCTATCTGGTCTTAGCTATTCTTACCTTCTAAAATTTAGTTACACTATCATAGTTAATGTGATTCTCAATACCTTCTATCCACTCCATGATTAATTCTAGTTCCATCTTGCCACTAAATAGAGCCATACCTTTGAAGGACTTACCAATCATTGCCTTCAACACTTTCAAGAATGGCTCTTCTTGAAGCACAATGTCTGAGTCTAGTATTATGTCTTCCTCGGCCACTGATTTATCCTTTCCATAAGCTTCTCTCATCAGTTCACTAATTTCTGTAGTTCTAAGCTACACTTTTTCTAACTTAGTTTCCATGTCGACCAACTATTCTTTTAGGAGTCTATTCTCCTCTTTTTTCTCTTCTACATTCTTTTCCAGCTCTACATTGGTAACCATTTTATTTGAATCTAAAGAATCATCTAAAGACAAAACTCAAACAATACAAGCCCAAATATTCTTCATCTGATACCAATTTTTCGGGTAGTCAAGGTCTATTTCTTCTAAGAGTTATCCTGACTCTTATGTAAGATCCCTTTCTTAGACCTTCTAGGGTATTCTAAACCCTAACCCAAGAGAAGTCACTAACATATTCACCTCCTTCTCAAGACCTAGCTCCCAAACAAAAAGTTACCCCTCCATGCTTGTTGAACCTACAATGGTAGATTCATTATCCTTGCTAAACCAACTCATTTAGCCAACACACTCACAACATCTTCCCTTTCTTTTTCTTCCCTAGCCAGACCATCACCAAGCTTGCCTACGGTAAGGATTCCATCTTCGTGTCTAGAACCTCCCCTACAAAAACAAAATAGAAAACTATATACAAGGGCTCATCTCAGATTCAATCCTGGTACATGGCTCTCACCATGGATTGAGGACTCATGAGGAGGCATACAATCCATCTAACCCAAAATGGGCGAGAAACTCACAAAATTTCAAAGGAAAACAAGACTAAACTACTTGCACTCAGAAAAAATAACAAATGCTCAAAGATAAATAAAAAAAATCCCTTTAATTCTTCTATTCATTGTCTAAACATTCTCCATAATTAAATCCTACTAAAAATATCTACAACCTACTCAAATAAATTATGTTCTCTCTAACAACTTTCACCAACATCCTAAAGAAGTTATGTGTGATCATTAAGTGACCTCCCATCACTTGAACATGTGTAACTTTCCGTTAACACAAAGGTGAAACATAGGAAGCCATTAAAAATGACCCAATTGGACATAAAAGTCAAAACCTATAATTTCTAGGTCATTAACGGATATCACCGAGTATTAGATGACTTTACAGGGAATCAACATCGAGCGTTGGTACAAACAAAACATTAGCACCGAGTGTCATTCATGAACCCTGATCAATCATCACCAAGTGAACATCACCGAGTGATATCCCCTAGCAGTAACCCTGAGTAACCTGAGTAGTAACACTGAGCACCACAACTTCCCAAGCACCATTGTAAACCAAGCACCAGTATTACGCAAATGTCAGTATAACCCAAGCAACTCACCTTAATTTATTTTCACCATCTAAGGTTCCTAGTGCCTTGTTTGGATTTCCAAAGGACTACAAACTACCTCAACACACACTAAACTAAAAAAAATAAAATTAAATAACTATGGTGTTTGTTCACCAAATTGACCTGTCATTACAAAAGTGGATGAACAAAACACCTTACAAACAACTTACAAAATCAAAATGATTTCTAACCTAGGTTGTCCTGCACCACTAACCATATCTAATATTTGAAATCATAAACATCTACTAATCTAACCTTTATATTAGCCTGATTAAACATTAGTATAGAGTTTAATACTCATTAAAGCATAAACTATACTATATAATTTCATTACTGTAGGTTCATTTTAATGCACCAAATAAGTGTTCCTAGTACATTCTTTTCCATATAATTTAACCATCTTTGGTAACTAATCAATTTACTAAGTTTACTATCTCATTTAATATTAAATCAAATATAACATTTTCTTCCTTCTTATCATGTGTATTCATTCCTTAACACTACAAATTTATCTATATCCATTAGTCACAGATTTCATTACTATCCTACTTTTTTCTAACCATTCCTTATTATAATGATATCATTTATCTAACATCACCAGTCAAATTACCATTTCACTTCATTGAAAACATAACCAATCATTTCCTCCCAAATTCATTTATTGATCAACCATTTCATAATACTCTTCTTTGAATATTTACCAATAAATCAAGATAATTTAGGTCTACATTCATAAAAATGAGAATGTAGTATAAATGAATCTCTATACCTAATTTAATTTCATTTATAGAAAGAAGGGTAAAATAAAAGAGTAAGGAATTATAAACAAATAACATAATCTACTTAATGTAATGCTTGTAACATATATAAATTAGAGAATAATCTATCCCTTTCATTTCACCTAGAACTACCCATTCCCTATTACATTGATTTGAAAAAGTTTACATCATTACATAAATGTATCCTTCACTAGATTACACCAATATATTTACATCAATTACATCTCAATGAGATAGATGATACAATATGAACCCTTCAACTGCTAATGTGTAAAGGGACATCAACAAGGACCATCCATCCGACCGTGAATAATACCTTGATATAATAAATATTAACTACAAAACCATGTGGATCCTATAGGTCCAATCCCCCCATGCTAGGAGATAGAAACCAAGGACCATTCAAGAGAAGAGTACTTATACACCTAAGAAGCTATAAATCCTTCCCAGAAAACAAGCATGAATCATGAAAGATAACAAGTCAAAATAGAACTACCAGAGGTGTCTAGAATCAAAGGTGTAAAGACCCTAGGATACAAGCTAGGTTAGTGTCATCGCATATACCTCAATCATAGGGATCTCCTAGATATCACTCTTGACTTGGGAACCCATTATAGGGATACCCTAGTAGTCACTCTGGACTCCAGCACCCAAATACACATATGCAGAACCAAACATATTTCCATGAAGACAATTTTTTCGATTATGCCATCATAAGGAACCTTCTCCAAATTCCATTCCTATCTTGTAAAAGAACTAGTGGAATGGAAGAAGAATATATTAATCTTTATTAATGTTTTTTTCCTCCATCCTAGTAAATTTTATTAATGTTACCACTTGATTAAGATATATCACCAATGGTGAGCCACTCACCTAGTGTACCTAGGTTCTTAACCCATAAAGCACAACATAAATAACCACATCAAATCATAAATCATACCATAATAAAATATAGTACCATCTGATTAGTATATTCAATGTTTAGGAAACCATTCATTGCCCATTAATTGCCTAGACAACCCTAAACACAAATCAGGTACTCAGATGGATTCAAAAAATTTCCAATTGAGTAAAAATGCATCAAAAGGATTCAAAACAACATAAATACATTAAGAACATCATAGTATCATTAGTTTTGGTTTAGGAGATAATTGATTGTCCCTAGTCCACCAGACAACCCTAAACCCTAATTAGGCAATCAAAATGCTTCAAAACACTTAAGGAGGCATATAAATGCATCAAAAAAATATAAATTGGTTAATAATCACAAAATCGGACATTTAGAAAACTAAAAACATATCCCTAATGCCTCTTGTACAAACTTAATACCTAAATTGGGAAAAAAACTAAAACTAAGATCTTGTTCACTATTTCTACCCACTTGGGTGTTGTTTCTATGCACTTGGGGAATGTTTTTTAGCACCTGGTCATGGGAGTTGCACATTTTGGCCTCAAAGTTGCGTAGTTGGTCATATACTATATTTTTTAATAAATGCATGCCAGATTGAGTTAACAGCTGAAACTCAGAAAATCTAGGGATTGGGAGTGGAATATAAGGAAGAACCATTTGAGATATTCTTGATTCCCTTAAAGAAAAAACAATAATAAATCTCAAAACATACAATAATTTTGTTCATTTATCCATTATAGAAACAATTCTATGAGAAAACAACAAGGAAAGTCTACCACAATAATCTCAAAACTTGTATAATATATTCGAGAGAAATTAAATTGATCCAATATAAAAATATCATACAATAGAAACATAAATAAACTTCATATCATAAATATATACCATTTCATTGAAAAATTATAGAGAAGACAAAATAGAGGATACTAGAGTAAACAAAGAAACAATTACTAATACATTCAAGATAAGATATCTCTTTTGAGGATAACGTCTACCTAGAGTCATACAAAGAATCCTTGATTGAAGAGGTCTTGGTAACTCCAAAGAAAGCCAAAACATCCCTCCAAGAAAAAAACCAAACATGAAAATCCTTCAAGAACTCCAGGAAACCAACCATTTGAACACGCACGCACAATACTTATCTTACTTAGAAAATGGGATGATAACATCTCTCTATCCAACAACTACAATGAAACTCTCCTCCTTTCTCTCTTTGAGAATATTTAATAGATTTTTTTCCTTTTAAGATTCTTCCTCTCCAATAGTAAATTATCATTCCCTCCATGTATACATTTTCTTGTTTCCCCAATATGATTAAGATCCTCACCACAAAATCTCTCACACTTCCTGTAAATTTTACTTTAAAAATCTCCATAAGAAACTCCTCCTAAAAAACATGTGTGGAAAGGAATAAAAATTTTCTCCATATATTCCCTATGAAGGGAGTTGCACGGGAATGAACCAATTTCCCAATTGACATAATAACCAATGACAAAGTCACTAAATTGTTTGAATACAACTCTTTTTCTCGGTAATAGTTGTACCTAAATTGGGTATTGATTGAAATCGCTAATGAAATTGGATTGAGTTCAATTTGTTTTGGGTGTCAATTTTAGCTTGAATCTAGGTGAGCTTATGAATTTTTGAATGCATATACTATTTTTTTAAGATTATTCTTCGTAATATCCCATATTATTTGAAAATTTTCCATAGGACACGAGGGAATTAGTGATTATGTTGTGCGTGATTGTGGGCCTCTTGTCCATTGTGTTTTTTATTTTATTAATTTGAAAGTCACAAAGAATCTTTGGACATAGCACACCATCGTCTTAATCTAAAGATGATTAAATATCTCTTGGGTTATCCCCAAAAGCTCAAGTATAATGATTTGAAGAAGGCCTTGTCATAGCTCAAGAGAATGTTGGTAAATATCTCCTGTTCATAAAAATACATTATTAACTAATAATATTTATTATATTATTTACTTATTTTACCTCCCTAATCCCTTCAACTATAATTATATAGCTAATTTTACTAATTAATAAAAATTTACTAAGGTAACTCTACCCTTTTACTTAATATACGAATAATTCAACTCATTAAAATACAACCATTTGCATAAGGGATATATATACAAATAATTCAACTTGTTTGAAGTACCCTCTTCCCTCAAAGTGGGTAATAGGCTTCACACAAAGTACCCTATGTGGGATACTTCACGTTAAGGGGGGTGTTTGCGTGAAGTACCCCATGTAGGGTACTTCGCATGAAGCCCCCCTTCACGTGAAGCCATTGTTGGCCGAATTTTTTTATAAATTTCTTACTACCCATTTCATTTTTACCATTTATTGTTGGAGATTTTGTGGACCAAGGGCTTAGAGAAAAGAATTGATGTCCAATACAACATCAGCACATCCTGAGCTTTTTTGACTTCTTCTGATTGTTAGTAGTATCAGGTACACGCACAAGTGTGTCCCACTTTTCAGGATGAAGGAAATAGTGCTTCTCAAAAAAAATTCATTTTTGATGCCTTCTTTTGAAGTACCCTCTTCCCTCAAAGGGGGTAATAGCCTTCATGCAAAGTACCCTATGTGGGGTACCTCGTGTGAAGGGTAATGTTTGCGTGAAGTACCCCATGTAGGGTAGTTCACATGAAGCCATTGTTGGCTAGATTTTTTTTATAAATTTCTGACTACCCATTTCATTTTCACCATTTACAATTGGATATTTTGTGGACCCGGGGCTTAGAGAAAGTGACATCCAGTACGACATCATCACATCCCAACATTTTTTGACTTTTCTGATTGTTAGTAGTATTAGGTACATGCATTTTTCACATTTTTATTGTAAATTATATGTTTTATATAAATTTTAGTTAGTTATTCATTTAAAAAAAAAATAGTTAGTAGAAATGTTAGAAAATCATAGTTGAATTTTAGAATATGTTAGAAAATTATAGTATTATGTTAGAAAATCATTGTAAAATGTTAGAAAATGTTAGAAAACATTAAAAAACCATTGTATAAATGTTAGAATATGTTAGCAAATGTTAGAAAATTGTAACTTAGTATACATTAGAAAATATTAGAAAATTGTAACTTACTATACATTAGAAAGTATTAGAAAATTGTAACTTAGTATACATTAGAAAATATTAGAAAACCATAGTAGAATGTTAGCAAATGTTAAAAAATTCTAACTTAGTATGTTAAAAAATGTTAGAAAAGAATAGAAAACCGTAGTAGAATGTTAGCAAAAGTTAGAAAATATTTATAAAAGATTAGAAACCATAGTAGAAATGTTAGAAAATGTTAGAAAACATTAAGATATTATAGAAATTATTGAAAAAAAAAAATTTAAAAATTTTTCTTCTAGTTAGTTATATTAAGAATCTCTCTCTCTCTCTCTCTCTCTCTCTCTCTCTCTCTCTCTCTCTC
>MU226669.1:55191-102699 GCA_018584345.1 Thuja plicata
TAGGAATAAGGTGTCTCAACCTTGGATAATTCCTATTCTTATTATTTGTTTTGTAAAATGTATTTCTTGCAAATAATGTTGATGTGTCGGCATCTTGAATTGTGTATAAGGAGATCATGGCTAAAACAGTTATGACAGATTCCTATTACACATAAGAGCTATGTCAGGAAGATTCAATGATAGGTGAAGACATGTGGCAACTGAAAAATTTTGGGTTTCCTATTTTCTCAGAGAATGGTAAAACCCTACTACGGTTATCTTTGGATGTAGCCCTAAAAAGTGAAGCGCATGATATAAGCATTTTTTAGGGTTGCAAAGATAAGTGATGTAAGTGTATTGTTGGAATGTTTTATGCTGCCGTGATTTGTCTTCAAGGGTTTAGAAATCTTCTAAAAGAACTTGCATTGCAAGTGTATTGTAAGCTGTAATAGTTTTGATCAATACATTGTGCAGGTTTTGGAGTGTTGGGGTTTTTTACCGAAAGGTTTTCACCAGGGTATATCGGTGTGTCATTATCTATTTTTCTGTATACATGGTATGTGGTTGCAATATCTTAGTTAAAGTAGTTAACGAATCTGAAATTGTAAGGGTTTAAAATAATTTGCACAATACTTTCCTATAGAGATTAGCGTAGGAAGTTATTTCTGCACCTGATTTTCCTTACACACCCAACCTAGGCCTCTTATGAGGCCAGCCCCAAGCTTAGGGAACCAAACAAAGGTGGAGAAACACTCATACAACATCACATACAAAGAAAAAACAACATTTACATAAAACTCCCAAAATTCAAGGCTATTACAAAGGATCATTCAAGGATCCCACTCGGGGTGAAGTGGACCAAGTACCAAAGGGAGAAATCCATCCCAAAGATAAACATTCTAGCCTTCACATGGCTGTCCAAAAACACATTCTTTCAAATATACAACTCAATAGTTGCATACCCTTATGTCCCCCAAATGAAACAACAATGAGGGAGGCTTCATGGAGCCCATACTCCATGCTTTTCTCTCACCTCCTTGAGGAGATACTCTACACCAAGGTCTGTCATACACCTCCACCCCCAAGACTACTCTTCCTCCCAAGGGTGAGTGAGTCTTGATACTCCCATTAACAAACATGCAAACAAAAACAAGGAAAAACTTGTAGCAACATCAAACATCACAATAACAACAAGATCCAAAGCATTCAACAAGTCCATCAAGCACAACAATAAACATAAATCAAGAACACATATTTTACATGAGAGAAATGGAGAGTTGCATAATTTCCACCAACCTATGATCCAAGCTTAAGGATCAAATTTGAATAAGAGCTCCCTTTTTAGCCAAATCTCTCCTTCCAAGATCTCCAATTCTAGCAATGTCCCCAAAATTAGGGAGTGGATGTTCAAACTCTCCAACTTGGAGAGTTCCCACTAAAAATCCCTCTAGAAAGCTCATGGGGAGAAGAAAAGTTCTCTCATTGGTCCCTCTTCCCTACACTCTTACACCTTACCAAAAATGGAACTAAGAAAGGAGCATCCAAGAAGGTGAATCATGTCTTAACACTAATATGGAATGGTGTTCTACCCAAGTCAAGACTCACAAGAGTTGATTTTCGTCCAACTTTGGAAATCAATTTTTTGGAAGGGTCACATGGTCAAATGGGGGCTATCCTAGGTTTAAAAAGGCCCTTAACTATTGGTATAACAAGTGGTCTACCTAAAAATGACCCCAAAACACCCCTGGACACTCCACAACCCCTCTAAAAGTTCACTCTAAGAGTAATTTCGAAAATTCAATGAGGTGACCACACTCCCATTTGCCAACCCAAGGTGTGCATATGGGGATTCACTAATGTACTAATCTAGGTGGGGGGACAACCATTCCCAAGCTGACATGTCATGGCCTTTGGTACAAACACAAGTGTCAACTGACACACACAAAATTTACACATCACTAAGCCATGTCATATCCACTTAGGAAAAACTCACAAGGAAATTAAGAAATACATTTAAAGATTATGCTACCACACTCATCCACATACGTTTATGAATAAATTTATGAAACAACGAGGTTTTTACCTTTCATTAGACGCAACCTTGGCTCAAAGTGAGTTCACAATTCCCTTTGTTTGGTTCCTCGAATAAAATACCATGGTTTCTTACCTACACACTTAATTCAAATATCAGTAGTCTGAGAAAATAAATATACGTCATAAAGAGATAAGCAATATTTAGAATATAAGGACATCATCAATATACTAAGTTATTACTAAAGATCACAAGATCACAAGATTACATAATTCTCATTTTAAGCATTTATCATAAGGTAAAATTTGCATTGCAATAAATTGAAATTCAACATTTAAATCAATTATATCCAAATCTCATCAATAACCATAACATAATCATAATGTGTTTCCAAATCAATAGTTTGAGAATAAAGGTTCATAATAGAAAACATAATATAGTCCATAAGGTGCATCATAAAGCATTAGGAGTTCATACATCCAAAATATAAAATCCATGGCATGAAGCCTAAAGTCCATAAAGTCTACAGTGCATCAAAAGAAAAATATCATATGCTAAATCTATTATAAGTAGAAAAATGGAAAACTACGATGGGGTTCAGGGTGAGGTCTCTCTCTCTCTCTCTCTCTGTCTCTCTCTCTGTAAGGAAATACCCTAGCATCAGACAACCGGTCAATAAAGAGATCACTGAAGTCCATCAGTAAAAGCATACCTGAGTATCAAAAAACCCATTGGTAAAGAGATCACCAAATACTGTATGTAAAGAATACCTAAGAAAAAGAAGACAAACTAAAAAGAAAAAGTAAATATATTTTTCATTAAGTAGGATTTCCAAGGTCCCAAGATGCTCCAACATTTGTGTGTGTGTGTGTGTGTTATCATACATGATAATTTTAACTCTTTTTTGTATTTAACATGCATATACAACTCTCTCTCTCTCTCTCTCTCTGTCTCTCTCTCTCTGATGTACATATGTTCTAGAGTTATGTATCAATGTTATTCATGTACAATTAGGTGTTAAATATTATCCTAGGAGGACTTATTTAGTACATCCTAGGACCCTTTAAGACACTTAGAGGACTACTTAGTACACCTTGGGACCCTTTTGGAGCCATATAGTGACATAAAACTCTTTAAGAACCCAAGTAGGACTGTTTAAAACACTTAGGATGATCTATTAGAACTCTTTCAACATACCTAGGACCCTTAAGACTAATAAGACCACTTAAGACCTAATAGGACTAATATGACCTATTAAGACCAATTAGTACATCCTAGGACCCTCTAGAGCTATGAGTACACCCTAGGACCCTTTAGGACCACTATTGTGACATAAATCTCTTTAAGAACCCAAGTAGAACCCTTTAAAACATCTAGAATGATATATTATAACTCTTTAAGAACCCTCAGGACCCTTAAGACCTAATAAGACCACTTTCTTGACCTTATAGGACCTATTAATACTGATTAGTACATCCAAGGACCCTTTAGGACTATTAGTACACCCTAGGACCCCTATTGTGACCTAAAATTCTTTAAGAACCGTTAGAATCCTTAAGACCTATAATAGGACCACTTAAGACCTAATAGGACCCCTGAAGACCTAATAAGGCTAGACTTAAGACCTAATATGACTAATATGACCTAATAAATTAGTACATCCTAGGACCCTTAAGACATAATAAGACCACTTATTTAACCTAATAGGACCTATTAATACCAATTAGTACATCCAAGGACGCTTTAGGACATTTAGTACACCCTTGGTCCCTTTAGGACACCTATTCTGACATAAGAATCTTTAAGAACCCTTAGGATCGTTAAGACCTAGAATATGACAACTTAAGACCTAATAGGACACCTTAAGACCTAATAAGACTGAACTTAAGACCTAATAGAACTAATATGACCTATTAAGACAAATTAGTACATCCTAGGACCCTTAAGACCTAATACAATGACTTAATTGACCTAGTAGGACCTATTAATATCAATTAATACATCCAAGGACCCTGTAGGACTATTAGTACAACCTAGGTCCCTTTAGGACCCCTATTGTGATATAAAAAATTTTAAGAACCCTTAAGATGCTTAAAAACTAGATATGACCACTTAAGACCTAATAGGACCCCTTAAGACCTAATTATAGTTATATGACCTATTAATACCAATTAGTACATGTTAAAGAACCCTTTAGGACTCCTAGTACACCTTAGGACCCTTTAGAACCCCTATTGTGACATAAAACTCTTTAAGAACCCTATTATGACCATTTAAAACACCTAGGATGACCTATTAGAACTCTTTTAGAAGACCTAGGCTGATCCTTAAGACCTAATAAGACTACACTTAAGGCCTAATAGGACTAATATTACCTATTAAGATGAATTAGTACATCCTAGGACTCTTAAGACCTAATAAGACCACTTACTTGACCTAATAGAACCTATTAATACCAACTAGTACATCCAAGTACCCTTTAGGGCTATTAGTACACCCTAGGTCCCTTTAGGACCCCTATTGTGACATAAAATTCTTTTAAAACCCTTAGGACCCTTAAGACCTATAATAGGACCACTTAAGACCTTTAATAAGACCTCTTAAGACCAAATTAGAGGAATAGGACCTATTAATACCAATTAGGACCTAGTATTGTAAATTTAAGTATAATTTTATATATTTAGATACTTGTTTCCATTTTACACGTAGTTATAACATGTAATCAAATACTTAATTTTTAATAATTAGCTTTCACATATTAAATCTAGATGGCCACTCAGGATGTACTACCTCAAGATGCACCTTGCACTCCTAATCTTGCAACTATTTTTCAGACTGCTCAGGCAGAGATGAATTGATTCAGAGAGTCCATCCATATATCTAAGCCTGGCATATACAAAGATTATTTTATCACTATATTGAAGAGTTTGGAGGATATGAATGCTAGATTGAGATCCCACTCTTCCTTCACACCACAGGTTATTGATAGTATTTTTTGACAGTTGAGAGTTGAGGTCTCGGGTGATGTTTCCTTGGAGACCGTCCAGAGCTGTATCCCCAAGTAAATCATCAAACAAGAGGTTTTACCCTTTTATGAGCGAAATCCCAAGGTGAGGTTGTATTAGGTTACACGGTGTGAGTTTCCTTAGATTTCATGCATTTTATACCCCCATTTTCTTATAGTACATGGTCATTATCCAAATAACTGAAGGAATTATATTTTTATATTAGTATTCTTAGAGAAAAACATGATCTGCACCATCAGTTTAGTCTAAACCGACATACATGGCACAACACTATTCAACACTAAGGTTACCCGATGAACACTTTTAAAGTGTTACCAGATGACAAATGATAAGGATACTTAATGAAGTATCAACAGTGCTACCTAACAAATAGAAAATAAAGGAACCCAACAGATACAGGGAACTCGACAAACAGTTTAGACAAGGAATGTCGACAAACTGCAAGTTCAAATCAACAGCCAAGAATCGACAGTCAGTTACATACCGCAAAAAGTGGATCTGACTTTCCACATCTAATAAATCACTGGAGTTGTATTTATAGCTTCTTGATTTGTTTTTAATCCATTATGTGTGGAGGAAGCAATGTAATCTTTATTTTTTTAATTCGTTTTACTTCTTTAAACTTGTAAACTAAAGATCAAGGTCAAGTTGTAAACCTTGGATCTGAGAGTTAACATTGTAAATCATGAATTCAAAGATAGGTCAAATAAATTGTGTAAATAGATTCTCAATCCATTAAGAACAGTTGTTGTTCAATGAAGAAAGTAGCTGCAGAGAGAAACTAAAGACCAAATAGAGAATTCATGCAAAAGAACACAAACAGAATCAATTTAGTTTTCAAGAACAGAAAAGAGGCTACTAGCAAGAAGAGAAAAGGTATTGATCAATCACTTAAGGTGATATTGTAATTGCAAAAGCTTTAATGGATCTATAAATTGGAAATAGTAGATTGCATACAATCAGGTCAACATTTGTACTCATTATAACAAGTGTAGTACACTAATGAAATCCTTTCAAGAAAGGTGGGCTTAACCGTACTATTTTAAATCTCATAACTGAGTGCACACTTAAATTAGTGTTTCTAAAGCTCTTAACAGAGTAGATCTTAATATGTCTCCACCTCAATACTATTAACAAGGTAGATCATCATAAGTGATCAAATTGTAAGCCTTAACCGGCTCCCTTCCATTCTGCAGATAGAGAAGTTTTGTAGGTGCCATCCCCACTGTAGTTTTTACTTCCTAACAGGAGT
Source organism: Thuja plicata (assembly GCA_018584345.1). Taxonomy (NCBI): domain Eukaryota; kingdom Viridiplantae; phylum Streptophyta; class Pinopsida; order Cupressales; family Cupressaceae; genus Thuja; species Thuja plicata. The sequence goes on from MU226669.1 coordinate 61,481, forward strand.
TTTTTGTGATATCATATCTTGTGTTATGTGTGTGTTAATTTCATGAATGTTTCTATGGATGATTGTAAAGAATGTTAAACAAACAATGTCTACATAAGAAAGAATAAATAGTAATGGTTGGTAAATCAGAATTAAATGATCACTAATGATAAATTGGGTAAAGTGTTAAAATTTTTAGAGGTACTAATTCACCCCTCCCCTCTCAGTACTACTTCCCATTAAGTCCAACAATTGGTATCAGAGATGAGTATCTTCTTGAAAATCTTAAAAGCTTAAGAGAAAAGATCTACCAATGGAGAATTATAAACTTGATAATAATATTGAGAACAAAAAAATTGAGATATAGATGTTCTATGAACAGTATAAAGAAGAAGAATCAACATGAGAGAGTTGTTGGCTGAAAGAAAAGGCATGGCTACTAGGAACAATGAAGTAGACTATCAGGAAGAAGAGATTTCAGATTTCTTTAAATCTTCAGGATCAAATGCATGTAATGTATCAGATACATCAGAAGAGAACATCACAAATCTAAAGGAGATCAATCAACATCTGACAAAGCATATAAAGATGCTGCAAATTGGTCAAGAGACCCAGATGGTAAGAATGATTGATGTGATGAGTTTTTCCAAACAAGCTGAAATAGAAAGAACACTTTCTATTGATGATAGAAGGAAGATCACAGAGAAGCTACAAGAAAAAGAAATTCAAATTCGAATACATGCTGAGCATCACCATGATCTCACAAATCAGATTATCCTTATGAATGCAAGATCAAGATAGAAAATCCAAAGAAGGAAAGCTACATGGACAAATATTTTCCTGCATGCAAGATGAATGGGCACACATATGAATAATTCTTGAAAAAGAAAAGACAAGAATGGAAGCCAAAAGGTAAAGAATCCCCTTATCAACCAAAGAGAATTGATAATCAATATGTATGGGATTACAATACTTGGACAAACTGTAAAGCAGGTGGCAGATATGGTCACATTGCTACAAACTACATGAGAGAATGGACCAAAAGGTCTAGAGGCTGGTCAAACCATGGAATGGCATGCTTACACTGTCATAAAGTTGTTCATCTAAAGAAAGATTGCAAAGACAGATTGACAAACGCAAGCACACATCCCAATGGTAACACCATTGAAGATATCCAGAGGGAAAGAGACAAAATGTGGATAAAAGATTCAAGCAATGATGAAGCTAGACCAAGCAATGCAAATGGTGACACCCCATCTAATGGATCTGATTACACCATCAACCCCACTTGAATTGATTAAGTAAGTATGGAATTGCACTATACCAAGTTATATTTTGCATCAGTTCCATTATATAAAATGATATATAGTCAAAATCTGCATAAATCAAAGATGCATATTACTTTACTTGTTAACAATCTTTGAATACAACACCATTAGTAAATACTTACTAAAAATCATCAGTGAACACAATAATGAGTTGTTCACACTTAGCGAAAATTGTCGGTCAACTAGTAAAAGTGGTAAACTACCAATGTATCCTGATGACCGTCGGTGAGATAGAAAATTCGGAAGTTGTCATGGCAGAATACTGACATCTGTTAGTAAAATCAAAGTTGGTGGGCATTTATTACAAATACTTAGGTCAAAAATTCTATAAATAGTCGATGGGTTAACTTCATTTTTCACCTGTGATTTGAAGAGAAAAATATAGCGACATCAAAGTGATTCAAGAGAAGAATATAGAAGCATCTACAAATTGATTCAGCACATAGGAAATAGATTCTTCATCACATTCATGAATTTAAGTAAGTATAAAGAGAACCAAAAGATCTCTGTCATTATTTTGTCGAGAGAGCCCTAATTTCGTAGAAAACCCTAAATTCTAGAAAAAAATGACAACCACTTCAAGAACTGCTAAGTTAAAGAATGAAAAGAAGAATGTGGTGAAACTTATCAAGAATAGCACATGTGTAGAACCTAAATACAAAATCTGTCCAGAGATTGCATCAAAACCCAATGAAAACAATGCATTTTCAACAATCCTACCTAGGGTTTTTCTCATAGAAGACTTTAGGTCTTACATTCACTGCAAGATTGCAGAGATAGGTGATTTGGAAATGGATGAAGCTTATAAGAAGTTATGTGATGCTAAAGGAAAAATGAAAGAAGAACATAAGCACTTGCATGTCAAAGGGTTAACTAATGCCCTACATTTCCCTAGAGAATTCAAGACAGAGTGGATTATGATAGTCTTGAGCAGGATGCATGACAACAAACTATGGCTAGATCAATGCAAGGAGATAACAAGGGAGGTTCTTCATGCTGTCACTGGTTATCCAATAACTGAGAAACCTAGGGTACACAAACATCCATCCTTGAAAGAAGTTACAAAAATTACTAATGCAGAAGGAGACAACAGAGGTCTCAAGGTTAACACAATCACCGATGAAGAGTTGAAATTTGGTGCATGTGTTATTGGTTACAAAATATTCTAGGCTAGCATTCAAAATAACTTTTTTGCAACAATAGTAAGCATAGATTACAAGATTGTAACTAAAGGAATTCAAATGGATCTATGTGAGATCCTACTGAAACAAGTTGATGAGAATATGATCAAGATTAGATCTGCAAAGAGAAACACATGTAAGTTTGGTTCACTCATTATGTGTACATTTTTCTATTTTCAAGAATATCTTCCTTTAGTAGGAAAAGTTGTATGGGACTCTACCAAACCGGTAACCCTACAAATTAGTGAATTGATTAAGTCACTAGGAGAAAATTTTGAATCTGTAATGTCTTCCTACTTCCTTGAGTTCAAGGAAAAGCTGATGGAAAGAACTAGGATTCCTGAGCAACTAGTTGAGAAACATAGGGATGAAATATGTTTCATGGAAGATACAGACTTCACACACATCAAACCGGTTGTACCAAGAATAGCTTGGTTATCTTCATTAGACTATGAGATCAATATTGATCTAGCTACAAGTGCAATTGAGGCACTACTCAATGAGCCCATTGATAAGAAACAACCAAGGTTTGGTACATATGAAGAGGCCAAATATAAGATAAAACATGGCCTACAAGTAAAAAAGACTATATAAATAGGAAAGATAAAATGATAAAGAATATCAAGAAGATTCTATCAGTCAGAGAGGAGGAAGAACAGGATCAGCAAGAGGAAACCGATGAACAGGGTACCATTGGTGAACACTAAAGGAAAATGAATCAGATATAGAGGACACTAAATCTGATGCACCTCCATCTCCACCTCCTACTAAGAAACAAAGGAAAAGAAGTTAGATTGCTGCAACGGATACAACACCTCTCAAGAAAGGTCAAGTAAGGACCTATATAAGGAAGCAACCAGCAAAAAGAGAAAGACAACAACCTATCAAATCCACACCACCCAAGAAAAGAAAAAGGTTTATCAGGACACAGGCTGACTTAGATGACACCAAAGATGATGAACCAGATGTAGTTAAAAAGAACTTCACAAACCAAATGGTAGATGAAGCTAAAAAAGCAATTGCTACCCATGGTACAATGACTGATAAAAGGATTATGTTGTGGGATACATTGAATCCAGATGATTAGAATAAGATACAGGATGCAGTCATCAAATAAATGATCCAAAACAAGTATGCCCCTACTAAATTTTTAAGTCAAATACCTGAGGAGCTAGGCAAAAAAATATACCAACAATGGTCATATGCCTTACAAATGGAAAGAGAAGAAAGAGAAATAATTATTGTAAGATTGATGCCTCTCGAATCCAAGTTTGAAGAAATAAAAGAAGTAATAAAGAAACACTCAAATAAATTTGTAGCCAAAATAAGGGCTTACAAAGTACTAGAGAGCAAGTTTATAGAACTGGATTCGATGATAGAGACCAAATGGAGACATCTCCTAGATCTACTGGCAGAATAAACAAGTGTTGAGAAGCAATTACTTCTCACAAATACACCTCATAGAGAGGAGGAGTTAGATAATGCAAGTCCCTGACATATTGCTCTGGATAATTAGGAGAGTGATGATGAGCCTAGTAACTTGAATATAGGCATGCATGACATTGTACAAGATATCACTAACTATGACTCTAAAAATGATCCCAAGAAGAAAGATGATGAGATATTTATCACACTCAAGGATCAACAAAGTCATCAAGCACTAAAAATATCAGATGACAAGATAATCGATATTACAGATGAAGAAGTGCAAGACAGTTCAATCATGCACTCAAAAGTGCAAGACCCTACAGAATCTATATAGAAAGATGAGAATGTCACCGTTGAGAAGGACATTACTGATGAGAAGGACATCAACATTGACAAAGCCCAAGCAGAAACACTTAGTAAAATGCCTACCCTAATGAAGGCAATAAACATACTAGAGGGCAATGAAGGATCAATTAAAAAGGAAACAAGCTCAGCCATGAACAAGGGTGAAGGAGAAGGAAAAGAAACTATAGATACACCTACAGAGAAAATTGCAAATGATGATTAGAAGGATACTGATCAGAACAGGGAAGGAACTCAAAAAGAAACATGGGACAAGCCTTTAGAGAAAGGTGAAGAAGGAAAGAATGATAAAATTGAAAATAAATTGTGAGCACATTCTGCAGAAATAGCCAAGGTAAATGAAGAGACATCTTCCCATAACCAATAGGTGCAAACTAAGTAGAAAACACAAGATGCCTCATCAAAAAAACCTTCACCAAGTAACTCAGAGTGTACAAATGAACAAGCTTTAGTAGTTCATACATCTGCATCCACTAAAATCTCAAAGAAGAAGAAAGGAAAGAACAAAAATCTAGTAACTCTGGATGAAATAATTGAGATTCAAGTTTGTGATCCAAGAACATTGGATCCTACAACATTAAAAAATTATGTCCTGTGAGAGGAAAGTCACTCAAGACAAGATGAAACAAGTGGAAAAAGAGGCCAATGTACTTGAAGTAGCTAGAGACATACTTCAACAAATTGTACTAGACATAGACATTGATCAGAAAGTTCCAATAATTGATCAACTGGTAACACTCACAGATGCAATAACATCTTAGAATACCAATGTTGAGAAAACTATGGAAGAGAGACTTGTGAAAAACTATGAATTCAAGCTCGCAGAGAAGATAAGCTAGGAAGTGGCACTCAAAAGGGTCAAGCTATCTAAAATTGTAAGTGCAATTGAACCACTTTTATCAGAAGTTTTTACCTTAATTAAGAAATTGTGCACCTTAGATCAAATCACTAAGGAGTATACAGACAAGATAGCAAAAATAGATGCTGATCTTCAGCCCAGTGCACAAAATCTAGCCAACACAACAGAAGCACTTATATTGCACAAACAATAAATAATACAGGCTAGCAAGCAGAGACAAGACATTCAATTTGTAGAAATGAAATATAGAGATGAAGTCAATGAGCTACAAGTTAAGCTCTTATCAACACTTACACTACTGTAACAAAATATGACGCAGGCAAATACACTAATTGCCAACCCTGAAATGTCTGTCCTAGAAAGCATTTTTGATATGCATGCAAGACTCAAGCTACAACATATGGCACTCAAAAAATTGAAAGAACAATGGGATAAAATGATAGAAGATATCAAACTTACCCATTCTAATGTTTTTGACACATTGTAAGTTACACATCTTTGTCACAAATTTTTTTAACATTTTGTAAGTTGTACATTTTGTCATTAGTATCAAAGAAAGGGGGAATTTGATATGTACATCACCTCAAGAAAAATGAGGAAATAATGTATATTGGAAGATAAAGAAAGGGAAAATAATGTACATAAAACAATCAAAGAGTATACATGTACATATACATACACTATACCGATGCACATAGAAAGGGGGAGTCATATTATGACAAGGAAATAAACATGGTGTAGTAATTTCAGTATTATACACATATCAATTTTTTATACTATTGTCAAAGGGGGAGATTGAAGACATTATATTTTTCCATTAGTATACTTAGAGAAAAACATGATCTGCATCATTAGTTTAGTCTAAACTGCCAAACACGGCACAACACTATTCAACACTAAGGTTACTTGACGAACACTGTCAAAGTGTTACCCAATGACAAAAGATAAGGATACCCAACAAAGTATCAACAATTCTACCTAACAAACAAAAAATAAAGGAACCCAAAAGATACAGTGAACCTGACAAATAGTTCAGACAAGGAATGCCGATAGACTGCAAGTTCAAACTGACAGCCAAGAACTGACAGTCAATTACATCCCATAAAAAGTGGATCTCACTTTCCATGTCAAATAAATCATTGAAGTCATATTTATAGCTTCTTGATTCATTTTTTAATCCATTATGTGCAGAGGAAACAATGTAATCTTTATTGTTTTAATTCATTTTAATGATTTAAGACATGCAAACTAAAGATCAAGGTCATTTTGTAAACCTTTGATCTGAGAGTTAACATTGTAAATCATGAATTCTAAGATAGGTCAAATAACTTGTATAAATAGGTGCTCGATACATTAAGAACAGTTGTTTTTCAATGAAGAAAGTATCCACAGAGAGAAACTAAAGACCCGATAGAGAATTCATGCACAAGAACACAACCAGAATCAATTCAATTTTCAAGAATAGAACAGAGGCTACCAACAAGAAGAGAAAAGGTATTCATCAATCACTTAAGGTGATATTGTAATTGTAAAAGATTTAATGGATCTGTAAATCAGAAATAGTAGATTTCATACATTCATGTTAACATTTGTACTCATTCTAACAAGTGTAGTACACTAATGAAATCCTTTCAAGAAAGGCGGGCTTAACCGTCCTATTTTAAATCTCATAACTGAGTGCACACTTAAATCAGTGTTGCTAAAGCTCTTAACATAGTAGATCTTAATAGGTCTCCACCTCAATACTCTTAACAGGGTAGATCATTAGAAGTGATCAAATTGTAAGCCTTAACTAGCTCCCTTCAATTCTGTAGATAGTGAAGTTTTGTGGGTGCCATCCCCACCATAGTTTTTACTTCATAATAGGAGTTTTTTGTGATATCATATCTTGTGTTATGTGTTTGTTAATTTCATGAATGTTTCTATGGATGATTGTAAAGACTGTTAAATAAACAATGTCTACATAAGAAAGAATAAATAGTAATGGTTGATAAATCAGAATTGAATGATCACTAATGATAAATTGGGTAAAGTGTTAAAACTTTTAGAGGTACCGATTCACCCCTCCCCTCTTAGTACTACTTCCCATTAAGTCCAACAATAACAACTAGATTCCATTATATTTTTCCCAATAGTTGTATGCTCAGTTCCGTTTGGGACTCATAGTTAACTATTTTGATCTTCCTGGATATTATCATCAAGGATGCGGTAGAGTTGCAGACCCTGATCAGTATTTTAGGGTTGAGCTATTTGTACATTCTCATAGACATCTAGTTTGGTAGTGGACTCTGGAAGTGGCACCGACAATGGATGGTACTACCAATAGAGTGGTCATTGCTTCCTAGAGGGGAGTAGTGAACAAGATAGGGTAGATTGGTTCTGTAACCACCTCCATCACTTCAGATATAGTGGGTAGACATATTTTGACTAGACTGAGTCGAGCCAGATCCTCTTATGAGGCTTCATCTAGTACTATTGTAGGGGTTAGTGATGAGGCATATAGAGCTATAGGTCTTCCTCCACCTAGAGACATACAAGTTATTTCTAAACATCATTGTCATTTGGATATGGCGCTTTACATTTTTGAGGATCTGCTACAATCATATTATTATATTTCATACATGCATAGAATCCCAGTACAGCCAATCAGAGATGTAATCAGACATCCACAGGGTCCTATAGTTCTACTGACATAGGACACACCATCTAGTTATGCACAACATAGTTCACAACACTCTATAGAGTTCTTTGAACCCAGAAATGAGTCTGCACCTACAGCAGCTACAGAGCTAGGTATACGAGTTGGAGATGTACACATAACGACTGAGGTCATAGACACATTTGATAAGTAGTTATGTAGGTTGATTCAAGTGGACATTGGAATTGATGTTTGATCATTTATGGATTTTATTCTAGTTAAATTAATCAAGTAATATATATTTCAAGTATATATAAGCATACATATTAAGTATACATAAGTAATCTAGCTAATGTCATTAGTAATCTAAAAATTTCTTAAGGGGAGGTCTTAAGGGGATCTAATTAATATCATAAAAAAATAACAAGTTAATACATGTAGCTAATGGAAAATAAGTATTCTAAGTCATTCTAGAACTAACACATGTCATAATTAATCTAACTAATTTCATCATGGTTTAGTGTTTGAAGTAATGGCTTAAGGGGATCTTTAACTAATAAGAAATCTATAAATATCATTGAACAATCAAATCATAAATATAAAAAAATACATGTATACAAGAATATATGTAAAATCATACATAAAATTTTATCTATTAAAACTATTGAACCATCAAATAGGTCCGTCATATATCAACAAATTATAGTCCATCATATGTTTAAATATATCAACAAAGTATAGTCAATTTAATCCAGAAATATCAAGTAGGTCCTAACACATGAAATATGTATACATATTATGATTTTAGACAAACTCAAGTGGTTCATACCTTTCATGGAGAACATGTAATATTTTCTCATGATCCTCACTATCTAGTCTCCCCTTATGACATCCACATTGAGATTTAACTCTATGGAGACAAAGGGAGTTGGAAATTACTAGGTGACTATATTGAAACACCTTATTGTCTAGTTGGTAATCAACAAATTGAATACTATTTTGAATTACTCTAATTTGGTTGAAATATGTTCCCTCTAAAACAACTGAACATAAAAGGTCACAAATTTTAACAATATAAATTTAAATGAAATAAATTTGAAATTTCTTAAAAGGTTGAAATTTTAAATTTAAAAAATGAGTTCAATATATTTTTGTAAAGAATACAAACCTATGGGTAACAACATTCCATCAGTTTCTTTAGGCTCAATTAACTTCATCCTCTTTGTAGTACAACACAATAAATAATAACCAACTCCTTCTACATTTCCACACCCAGGAATCAATGCAAAGACATCTCCTACACAAAAAAATTATATATACTTGTGAGATCTTAAAATTTAATAAGTTCAATTTATAGATCTATCTATCTATCTATACATTTAGCTCAATGGACCATATAATGTCAAATATATACTTACCAATTTTGACCAATCCCAAGATATGATCATAATCAGTTGAAATCAAAGGAACATCATCAAATTTTTCATATTCATCTCTATCAAATTTATCAGTAAAAACTTGTGGAACTAGATTCCATGCACCTACATATCCATGGTCCTAATTGATGCATTCCTCATAATTGTCAACAATGTAGTGACAACTAAATCATGAGTAGTCACTAGGGTTCAACGTCCAAATGCAACAATTCATACTCATAACTGAATGCAAAGATCACGTCTTTTCTATCCTCTTGCAATCATGCATAAGTTTTATATCCACACCTAAAAAATTACATATATAATACATTCTATAAATATACCTTTAATATAAGAATTAAAAAAATTAAACACTTGAATAAATATACATATCGTGCACACATGATTAACTTAAAAATGTGTGCATACCTTTTATCTCCCAAAATTTTTTGTGGTACCGCTTGAGTCATTCATGATGATGTGTCATGCTCTACATAATGAATGTCATGCTCTTTATCATCACTTATATAAAAAATACATTCCTTCTGGATGACCCGTGCTTCAAATGTGCTTTGAATACCATCCATATCTAATTGTGCATGTTGATAACACACATGTACCATAATATTAATTTTCTCTAAAAATTGGTATTCTGATTGAATTTCCTTTTGATGAACAAATGAACAATTTTCTGCAAAATCAACAACTAATGCAATAGTTCCAAGTGAGAAATTGTCTCTCAGTGTTTGGAATTGTTGTGCTTGCCACTTTGCCAAAAAACCATGATGAATATAGGGTTGAATCAATTTTTTAAAATTTGTCCATAAATAATTCAACATTTATCTCCTCTTCAATGTATTCTAACCTTTTGGATTCTTTCCCAAATTTTGTTTCATTCTTTACATATTTTTAACTCTTGCAATTTACCATCTTTGTTACATCAATGTTTTCATTTTTCAAAAGAAAAAGAGTCAAATCAACACATGTTTCACATATTCCTTTTATGCAATTTATTTGACCAGCTGCAACATCTCTTTTGTCACATAAAATGGATGAGATGAACTCACTTCATCTAGTTGGACAAGCATTTTTGAAATTGTAAGTTTCTTCTACAAACTTTTGAAAAACATGATAGTGGTGATCAAATTCAATATGATAATGACAACAAGTTTCAAACACTATTTTTGTCCTGACATAATATGGTTTCAATATTTCAAACAATGTTTTCCCAATCTTTATATTAGGATTTGAACTACAAATTGAAACATACATTTCATGTTGTGTCATGTAAAACTAATGTTTCGTATGCTATTCATATTGATTAGCTGCAATTCTATGTCTGATAACATCTCTACTATTTGATGAAGAACATGTATTATCATTCCAAAATAATGTGACCAATTTATTGATTCCTCCATCAATCCAATTAGAAAAATGAGCTCTACACATGATTTCCCAATTGCCTTCCAAAGTGCTATCATCCAAAAGCATTTTCCTATTAACATATTGTGATATTGTTTTCCTACTAAAACCAATCTGAGATGAAACTCAAGATATTTGTCTTTTTCAGAGAATATTGTTACCTACAATGAATGTCAACACAACTTTTATTGTAATGGTATTATCTTTAGTTTGAGATTGCTTCCCTACCTAGTTTAAACCTTTCCTAATATTTTCAATGATATCAGTTTGCATGTCAAAAACTTTTCTTTTCTTTGATGTTATTTCTATACCCAATAATTTTAATGTCCCTTCCAACTTTTTGTTTATAAGTACAACTTAAAGAAATTGGTCTTTTTTAGGTGTTTCAAAATTATCAAATTTAGCCAATATTTATCTCACTATCATATTCATTGACCTCTCCATAGAAAGACTTAAGGTTTGAACATTATAAGCAACTGATCTTAAATTCTCCAAATCCATTGTAATTAAATGATCTAAGTTTCTATAATTAATATTTCTCTTTATAGTTTGAGATAGATTTATAAGTTCATCCATACAACTAGGAGCACATGATCCTGACCCTTCTCCAACATCAATTGATTTATATTCTATAGGGAGTGATCCTGACCCTTCTTCAATGTGCAATTCTTCAACTTTACTTGACCCTCCTACTTCAGCTTGTCCTTCACCTTCTTTAGTTTTATGATAATATACTAGTGCAGCTTCAAGATTTATTTTTTCAGTATCAGGTTACGTTTTTATAGAAAATTTACTTTTTCTTCCCTTCTTGTTCACCATTTACTCTCTACAAAAAATGGCTTCCAAAAGATCGGAAATAAAACTTGTCTTCTTCAAAAAAATACTTTGATCTCGTACTTCTCTCCAAAATTATGCCTTTGAAAAAAATAGAAATAGTAATCCTCCTCCAATAAATTGCATTGTAAAAATTAATCAATATTAGAAAAAGTGAATTAACTTATAGCAATTCAATGAAAAATGGAAAGAAAAAGCTTTACTTTTGTACCATTCTATTTTTTTTTTTTAAATGCATAACTAGCCAACCTAGTTCGCGTGAACTAGGTTGGGTAAAATTACAGTGGGGTGTTTTTCACCAGTATTTTCACATGGGGATCTTTGAGTGAAGACCCTTCAGATGAATCCCCTCACATACCTTCGTATGAAGGGGGTCTTCACTCGAAGACCCCAAAATTGAAAATTTTCCCTGAGAAAAAAAAAAGAAGAAAACTCCAAAAAATGGCCTTTCAAAGCCTAGGACAAGGAAGAAACAACAATATTTTTTGAAATACTTGATGCCAAATGATTCTATTCGGAGAAATATTTCTAATGAGTATAATTTTAATACATATTGAGTTCATTTTCACTTTCAAATATTACTTAAACTAAACATAGGTTGTTTGGTCATTCAACAACCTGTGTCTTCAAGGCTTCGGGAAAAATAGTAAATTACAAAAAAAAATTATGAAAAATATGTAGGAAAACTATATTTTTGTTACCTTTCTATAAAAAAAAGTGAATTTTGATATATACAAATCAAGTTAGAGCGATCCAAGTGTCTAAATTAGAGTTAGTGTCACTTTAGAACTTAATAAACTATGAAATATTTACAAAACATGAATGAAACCAATTGCATAATTTAGATATTTAAGTTAAAAATATAATCCCAAAAAAATTACATTGTTATGATATTTAAAAAAAAAATTATGCTAATCCAAGTGACAGTCAGTCCTTAAAAAACATAGTTTTTTCACACAAACCACTTTTCGAAGGAAAAGGAGAAATGAATCTCAATGAATTTGATTTTTTTTTAAATATATATATTTAAAAACTAGAAATTAAATGATAAAAGAATCTATTTTACATCATCTTCAATTTCCTAGTATTGTTTTGGAAACAGGTGTTCAAAAGTGAAGTTTTTTCTCAGAATGTTGATCTCAGTGTCAAAGTTGGCCAAAAAGTGGGACACACTATTGTGGGACCACCCAATACAATTCCAAAAATGAAATCTTGGTGTAGGAGAACCTAGCACTTAGGGCTCATTGAAGGTCCTAGTAGCCTCTAGATCTTGTTAGAATAAAGGTTTCATATTGGGCACATCTTTGTAAGACCTAGTTCGAAGATTGACAATTATAAGCCCTTGGTCAACTATTGGTCAACTAGTGTCCCAAACCATAGTAATAGGTTAAATTATTATTATTATTATTATTATTACATGTTATCATCCATTAGGCATCATAACATCTAGTTTGGACCAACTTTGGTCACTTAGAATGCAAAGTTGCAAAATCTTGCAAAGCTGCTCAAAAGTTGTCAAACAACTTTTGACAAAAAGTTGTAAATCAACCCCAAATGGCTAGTTAGTTTAAAAATGAGACGAAACCATTGGGAGTTCCTAAAAAATCCTTCATAGATAGGTGGTAGGATAATTTGATGTAATTTTTGGCATTCAATCAATAAAAACAACCATTTTCTCGCATCCTAAAAGAACAATCAGTTTGTACGGACAGGTATGGAAGCATTTGAGGGAAAGGTCGACTGATAAAGTTATCCCTATGTATTATATTTATTTTTCACTTGGTCTCATGGTATAATGCTCTATCCATTGAGAGTTATCTTATTTTAACTCCTCCTACCATGGATTGTAGGCCCTAAATCAGAGTTTCATTTGTAATTGTGTTTTCTCTTCGATTCCACCATGTGAATCTAATGCCCCTTGGTGGAATTAATAATTTTTCAATGTAATTTAGGAATATACAAGATGTGTTTGTCAAAGTGCAGGGAGTTGGGCTTGCCATGATGCCCTAGGTGTACATTTCCATGTCCATGTGTGCACCATTCATAGAATTAGAACAGTCTACATAACTTCTATTTTGGGATTCATCAAGACCTCAAAATGGTTGTAGAAGACCCTTATACATTCCCTCACATGTCCCAAGTATTGGTTTCGGAATTGGATGTAAGGAAGGAGTACTTGTAGTGTAAGTGCATACCTAATTAGGCCTACTTACAGTAGCATTTTTTGTGTGTTTTCTTGTTTTCCTTTCATCTTCATGTTTTGGTGCTTAAGTATAATACCTTAGGGCATAAAGGGTATTTGAATCCCTAATTGTTTCTAGGGTTTATGTGGAAGTATTTTGTTTAACAGAAAAAATCCTTTGAGAAAAGGCTAAAGCCAATAGGAGGGTTTACAAAGCAACTATGTTCAAACAGTTGCATGTGTCGAATAGGATCATGTAATCCTTGTCTTAGGGACCTAAATAGGACACATACATGAGTGTAGGTCACCTTTGGTCCTTGGAGTCATTTCATGGGGTATTGTTGATAACTTGGTATAAGTGCACTATAGCCAATCATTTGGAATTGGTGTTCTAGGCTTGGTGGAACCTAGTGAGTAGGTTTCCATATGGTTAGTAGGCTGGGATAGCCTAGATCCAAGTCCTTTCTTCACTTGTGATAAGTGTAGAGAAATTTTGTCTCTTAGAGTTGGGGTATTAAAGGAGACATTGCCCTTTTGATTCCTTTTGAGGCTTTTGGTTTTCCACTCTGCACCAAGTGGTATTAGAGCTATATCTTCTCCTAAGGATGAAGAGATCCCTTCAAGGGTTACAAACATTGAACTAGAAAACATGGTGAGAGAATAGAGGGTAGCGAATGTAGCCTTGACTCAGAGGCTTCAAGAATTGGAGAGAAAGGTAGAGAGGGGAAAAGAAGACACTAATGGTGGTGAAGAAGGAAGTGAAGAGGAAGATGGCACCCCTGATCAGGATGTGAACATTCCTACAGATCAGAGACCCCTCATAGATGCCTTGAAATCTATGGGAAGAAGAACCATGGAAGAGAAGTTGGATTTACCAACTCTCAATGGGAAGATGAATGCAGATTTGGCCTTGGATTGGATTGAGGCATTAATAGTCTTATTTACATGTTAGGATATTCCTAGGAAGAAAAGAGAAAAAATGGAAAGATCCAAGTTGAAGAGGGAATCCTTAACTTGGTGGAGCTTCATCAGACTAGATAGGGTGAAGAATGGGAGAAGAATGATTACTTCATGGAACAAGATCATGATAGCATTGATCAAAGAGACATATGTGCCTAAAGATTATGGGGTGCAACTCCATAGATGGAAAAAATACTTAAAAAAAAAGGACAAGGATGTAGGCTCATACACCGAGGAGTTCTTGAAACTATGCATGAATACAAATGCAACAGAGGATAATGAAGAAAAGTTAGCAAGATACATGAATGGTCTTAAGGTATCTATTCAAGAAGAACTTAGCCTACACGACCCTACATTAGTAAGAAAATGTTACCAAATGGCACTCAAAGTAGAGGAGAAGTAGAAGAGAAAATAATATTTTGGCATGGGAAAGAACAATGATAGTGGAAAGAATTTTAGAGGCAGAGGTACCTCTTGGAATAGACAACAATATAGTGGTAGCAGCAGTAGGACCCCTGACCAAGGCCAAGGAGACAAAGAAAATGGTGAACAAAATTTCAGAGGGAACTTCAGAGGAAGGAGACCCTTCAATAGAGGGAGAAAAAATATAGGAAGAGGTAATGGACCTCTAATATGTTACAACTACAACCAACTTGGACACCGTGCAGGGAGATGCGTTACAAACAAGAACAACAACAATCAGGTGGAGAGGACACAAATCATCCAAGAAGACATACAAGAAGATAATGCCAACCCAAGGGATCTAGAATTAGAGGAAGGAGCCTTTCTTATGATAAGACAAGTCTCCTTCAAGTAAAAAAAAACCAAGAACCTCCAAAAAGGAAGAACTTCTTCAGGACAAAGATCAAACGCAATGGAAAGGTATGTAATATTCTAGTAGATTCAGTTTCAATTGAAAATTTAGTATCTCTCGAAATGGTTCAAAAGTTAAATCTTCCTAAGAAGCCACGCCCCTTCCCCTACCATGTCTCTTGGCTAACCAAAGGTCAACAAACTTTAGTAACTGAACAAGCATGGGTAGAATTTTCTATTGCAAACTTCAAAGATAAAGCACTTTGTGATGTTGTGGAAATGCATACTTCGTACATGCTTCTAGGAAGGCCTTGGAAATATGATAGGGATACCACACATCATTGTAGGATGAAAACCTACTCCATCACAAAAAAATGGAGAAACTTTTACTATGAATCCCTTGCCTGTGAGGTCTACTTTTGACTGTTATAGTTTTACTATATTATTCTCATGCTTTCAGTAGTTTATGCTTTGACATACTTTGACTATTAGAGACTTTTTATACATTTGAGGATCAGTGGAATCCTGTGTTATATATTCAACACCTGATTTTGTAATTAGGGTACTTTTGAGATGCTTTATGTTCTAATTTAGTTATAGCTTATGTTGACATCTTATATGGATTTAAATGTATGAATGTAATATGATGAATTTGGTTTAGGAAACCAATGCTAGGTTATTTCAATTCTAACACAAATATGGTTTATATGTATGTATATCATTGATGTCATGTTATGTTTCATATCATGTCATTTTGGATTTACTGATATGTGCAGGAAAAGTTGACCATGGACCTATATCAGGGACCCAGTACTGGAACCTATGTAAATACCTGTGCTTTCCAAGGTCCTATCTCTAGAAAGAGACATGGACCTCATTGTTATGTGTTTATTTTGTAAATATGGTTTGCATGTGTGTTATTAAATTAGTAAATATTTATGTGACTAAGTCATGTCATTTATTTTAATTTAATGTGCCAAGTTTGGCAATTGTTGTAATTTAAATTATTGACATGGCTAGTAAAGGGGAGACCAAGGTTAGTTTAGGGTTAACTAAGGTAATCTAAGAGTAGTACCCAAGCTTACCCCAGGGTTAGAAGTTTCTAGAATTCTTTTGACTTAGAAATCCGTAGGTTAACTTCAGGGTGAGTTTTAGAGGGTCTTTTGGGCTCCTAGGGGGTAACTAGGGTCAGTTTTAGTCACCCAACATGGTACCCTATGGGTTAGGGGTCATTTTATGTCATTAATGAGCCTCTAAACTCATTTATTGCTCCCTTTAAGTGTCATTTTTAGTTTTGAGCGAATTTGGAAGAGGAGTGTGACTTTGGTTAACCTCACTCTCTCTTCTACCCAAGTTTCATTTGACTTCACCCTTCAAGAGTTAGGAAGTGGTTTAGTTTAGAATTGGTTAGAGTTACCTAACCTTTGAGTTAATCCTTGCTCATGTTGGAGGTTTGCCTATTTAGGAAAGATTTTAGGATGAGTTGAGTGTTCACTCACTCTCTACCCTTAGAGACAAAATTTAGATTGAAGGAGCCTTTTTGGAAGGAGCTTAGGAAGGATAGCTCAACACCAATCCATTCATCATCCTAGCTTGGAATTAAGGTTGAATTTCTTTAAAAGTTATTTTGTTTGTGTTTATGTATGTTCTTGAGCTCAAGGACTCCATTAATGGAGTCATATGTGTTTTTGAAGCTTTATTTTCAGTTTTGAAATTTAAATGTTTATTGTCAATGTCTTTATTTTGTGATGGATTTTGAAAGTGCCTTCAAGGTACACTCACCCTTGGGAGGGAAGAATAGCCTTGGAGGGGTAGTTGGAAATTATTCTTGTTAGTGTAGAGTCTCCCATGTGTGGAGGGATGAACTTGGGGTAACATGATACCCATGATGCCAAGAAGGACCTGAGGGTACCTAGGAGGTATAAGGAGGATTTTCAGGGCTGCATCTTGTGAAGATGGTCCTAGTCAAGTCCATGTGAGGCTTGTGTGTTCTATGTTTATGCTTAACTTTCTCCTACAGTGAGGTCTACCACTACCCCTATTTTGGAAGGTCTCTTGAAGACCTATCCATTGTTCATCCTTGTGTTGGGAAGCTTTTTGGA
Organism: Thuja plicata; assembly: GCA_018584345.1. Taxonomy (NCBI): domain Eukaryota; kingdom Viridiplantae; phylum Streptophyta; class Pinopsida; order Cupressales; family Cupressaceae; genus Thuja; species Thuja plicata. The sequence goes on from MU226669.1 coordinate 78,985, forward strand.
GTATGTTATCTTTTCTATTTGTTTGTCTGTTTGTATCTCGTTCCAGTTTGGATCCCCAAGCTCGGGGGTGACCTTGTAAAGGCCTAGGTTGGGTGGTGAGCATCTATGGGTAGCCCTCTTTTATCAGGTTCAATCAGATGTAGAAGCTTACAAGATTTCCCTTATGAGGAAGATGTGTACAACTGTAAACTGATCATTTGTAAACCTTATGCTTTCAAAGGATTTTTTTTGAGCATTTGAAGATGGAATTCTATGAATTTGTAACCTATATTGTTTAAGGTTTTCATTATTGTAAAGTTTGTATAAAGACTTATAAGGTAATATGAAGCCTATTATTGTTTTGAAATTTTATTATCATTATTATTTTGAATTGGAAAAAGTGATTATTATAAAGTACTCTATGTATGTTGTTTAAATTGCTTATGGAGGAAGAAGTAAATTTCAAAACCATATAATCTTTATCATTGAATAAACTCTTTGCAACCTTTTTGTTGAGTAGCTTAAAATCTGAATGCCCATTATAATGTTGTTTACTTAGAATCACATTATTCCTCTCTTAATATATATATAATTTGGTAATAGTTTTAATTAATCCATGAATTTTTGTTCTTGAGAGTAAAGTGTTTTTTCTTTTTTTCTTTTTTTTGAAAATAACACTTAGAAAAATTCTTGTAGATTTTAAAAAAAAAAATTATTTGAATTTAACATTTCTTTCCACCAAGATGTGGAGAATAAATTATAGAACACATTGGAATAATAAAATTTAAAATTAGAGAATGGGATGTACTCCCTGTTTTGGAAAATACAGTCCCATAATTCACCAGTCAAAAAGTAATATTTTTTATTAGTTTACTATATCTGTTTTTTATTTCATATTATTATAATTATCTAACTAATGTTTTTTTATGTAAATAATGTTTGAAGTGATAGAAAGAAAAAAATTAATAAACAAAAAAAAAATTGTTTTGGGTTTTGGGCGGGGAGGGTCGAAGCCCATCCCTGACCCAGTGGCTCGAGCCACGTGTGGAGACTCGACCACTGTGTAAACACAATGGCGGGTGGGGCGTCGGTCGTGGCCGACACACCCTGCCCACTGTGTATACATAGTGGGGTGGTGGTGCCGCGCCATGCCAACCCCTACTCCACCCCGCTTACCCTCTCACCTGTCGCTCTGCGGTTTTCTTTTTACTTCTGCCGTTTCCATTAAAATTTTCGGCCTCCCACCTCGCTCCACCTCAAACCCTCGCTTCCTCTGCCGCCTAATTTTTTGTTGCCGCCTATTTTTTTTTCCACTGGTTATAAGTCTGCCTCCGCCACTGGGTCATTCGGCCTCGCCCGAACAGTCGTCGAAAACGTGGGGTTTAATATATATTTTTTATGAGTTTAGGATTTTTTTTAGAATTTTGTTTTATATATAAAGATTCGATTTGGGTTATAAAGATATTTTAAATTAAATTTGTTAATATTAGATTTGTATTTATATAGATATCTATATATTATATAAATAGGTTGTGAGTTTTGTATTAAAAGGGGAAAGAAAATTTAATACTAATTTAAAATTAGGTGCCTTTATTAGAATTTAATAATGCATATAGATTTCTTTAGAATAAAGTTTGATTTAATTTAGATAGAAATTAGATTAGATTTTATTTTAACTTAAGATGTAAGTTTAATTTTTTTTAATGGGGTTTAAATTTAATTGTTTTAATTAAAGTTATAATGCTTATAAAAGGAGTTAATCTTATATTCGTTAAAATTTTAGATACAATAGTGTTTCCTTTTAATGTTTTAAAATAGGTTCTTTATTGAGTAGTTGAAATTTATAATTGAGGATATTTTTTTTAATTCTTTGTGGGAGTTTAAAACGTTAAAATTTTCAATCTAATCATTAATTTTAAATTAAAACCTAGGTAACGTTTTATCGTATAATGGGTCCTAACACCCCCTTATCTTTGCGATATACATCTGTTAAGGGTATTATAGTTACTTTTGACTAGCGTCATGCACAGTTGACTTTTGGTCAACCATGGTCAACCCCCTCTCTTTTCAACTTAATTTTTGTACCAGGTGTTCCTGGTACCCTCTAGACCTTTAGGTTTTAGTTTCACGTCAATCGGTGATGGTTGACTTTTTGGTCAACACTAGTTGACTTTTGGGTCAACTGTCTCGATTTGCATGTATGGGTCTCCCTTAGGGTTTGGCAGATCCTATTTTTTATCTTTCATGCCTTTTAGAGTATAGTTGACTTTTAGTCAACTCTAGTTGACTTTTGGTCAACTATCTCGATTTGCGTGTAGATCAAGTTTGCAACTTAAGGCACCCTTTAGGATAGCTCTAAAATCTATTCCTCCCCTTGTAACCTTTCTGATTTCTTTTATTCTCCTGCACCATTTTGCGTGCACATGTTACCTATGTGGTAGTACTATTATCCTTTTTAGTGCATTTAAAAAAAAAAATTGATTGTGTGTTTTTTCCCATCTTTTGGGCATGACATTTTGGTATCAAAGCCATGTTTAGCAACATTGGGAACCTAACCCACTATGCTATTATTAAATTTGTCTTGTTTGTATAGGATGCCACCTATCACTCATCAAGCCTGTCAGCAAAGGCGTGGTCGACAACGTGCCCCCGCAACACGCGTAGAGGTATGACCTGAGGTAGAGGATCATAGGAGGGATCAGAGCCCACCTCCTCAACCCCCTCTCGATCCTAATGAAACACTATTGTTAGCCTTTCAAAACTTGGCTGGGCTCATTGTAGACCGCATGCCACCTGTTAATCAGGAAAGAGAGAGAAGTAGGAGCCCACCTCCTAGAGTAGGAGGGAATCAGATAGATCAGGAAGATGAATCTGTTGTAGTAATACGTGGTGTTCCTAGCGGAGGTGCATAGAGACTTGATAGGGCACGCCCCGATATCGAGAATCAGATCACAGAGTTGATGATGCTTAAACCCCCTCCCTTCATAGGAGAAGCAGATGGGGCAGGAGCTGAGGCTTGGCTGTTAAGCCTGGAGAGGTGATTTGGGTTGCAAAATTATGGTAGCAACCTTAAGGCATGGTTCACAATCCTTTTGCTGAGAGACGAGGCCTCCACTTGGTGAAGGCATGAGGAGACCAAGGGACTTATTGACATTAATACCCTCACTTGGGGAGCTTTCCTCAAGCTCTTCAGGGAAAAATATATTTCAGAACAATTTAGACAGCACCGTATTGATGAGTTCCATGACCTCGGGCAACAGGGTCTTATAGTAGCCTAGTATGAGGGAAAGTTTCTCGACCTCCTACCTTATGTTAAATACATGGGAGACGAGAAGCTATAGGTGAATAGGTTCATCAAGGGATTAAATCCTATAATTTTAGATAGGGTACGCATGGTACCTTCAGGGAACATAAGGTTCACAGTGGATAGGGCTTTGGTAGCCAAAGAGATAGTCCGGGGCTCATAGAATTATAGAGATGGGTCGCAGAACCTTAACACCTCATCTCAGGCCTATGGATATTAGAAGAACACATGGAAATGGACTCAGAGGAACTCTTCAGGGACATTTAGGGCCCCACAACACCAGCAACAACAACAATAGTAGCCACAACAGTTGCAACAGAACCAGCGTCAGAGGGAACCTCAGGCTCAGTAGGGCTCCAAGTCCAAATAGTGGCAGTCTTAGGGTCCCATGAAGGACCAAATATCTTAGGCACCATATACCCCTCCAGCGCGGACTCAAAAATCCTCTAAGGGTGGTTATAGCAGTTCATCTAGGACTGCAGGATCACAGTATTCTAGGCCTCCTGGTGTTCATGTTCAGTCATGGGGGCCATGTTACACTTGTGGTGCCATGGGGAACTTAGCTAGAGAGTGCCCACAAGGTGGTAGTCAGTGTACAATGATTTCAGAACTGATAGTAGGGGACAAAGGAAAATCTCACATGGTTTTTGCAGCTGTAGACAGTCATGAGGCAGAGCACTAGGCTACCATTATTGAGGCCTCAGGTAAGATCAAAGGTAGTGATGTTACTATTCTTTTTTATACAAGAGCCACTGACTTCTTTGTTTCTCCATCGGTTCAGGAGGATTGTGGGCTTGTGGTAGCTAGACAAGAGGTTATATGGGAAGTAGAGTTAGCTTCAGGAGCTAGAGTTTCTATAACCTCGATGGTTAGAGATTGTCTGATCCAAATTGGTGGGATGACCACCATAGCTAATCTCAGAGTTACTCCCCTTGGATCTTACGGTCTAGTTCTTGGCATGGATCGGCTAAGTGCCCACAAAGCCAAGCTAGATTATTGTAAGAAGAGGATCGAATGTTTGGATGATGATGGCACAGATACAGTTATTACTGGGGTTCATAGGCTTGTATCCCTCTGTGTGATATCCGCCATGCAGCTTAAGCGATGCATGCGGAAGGGATGCCAGTTGTATGCCATCACCATCAATGATAGGGAAGAAGAGACAAAGAATGAAAATTCTCTTGATGACTTCCCCATTCTTCAAGAGTTTGCAGATGTGTTTCCATCAGAGCTACCTGGTATGCCTCCTCGCAGGGCAGTAAACTTTCACATTGATCTCATACCAGGAGCTGGGCTAGTTTCCAAAGCACCTTATAGAATGACCACTAATGAGCTTAATGAGCTCAAGATATAGCTTGAGGAACTATTAGAGAAAGGACACATTCATCCTAGTGTTTCTCCTTGGGGTGCACCAGTTATCTTCGTGAAGAAGAAAGATGGATCACTTAGGTTGTGCATGGATTACCGACAGTTGAACAAGGTGACCATCAAGAATTGGTATCCACTTCCTAGGATCGATGACTTTTTTGATCAGTTGCAAGGTGCCTAAGTCTTCTCTAAGATAGACCTCAAATCGGGTTACCATCAGTTGAGGATCATGGATAGTGATATTCACAAGACTGCATTCCACACTAGATATGGCCACTATGAATTCACTATGGTTCCATTTGGTCTTATGAATGCTCTAGCTGTGTTCATGAGTCTTATGAACAGAGTATTTTGAGCCTTCCTTGACAAGTTTGTAGTTGTGTTTCTCGATGACATCTTGATATATTCCAAGAATGAGAAAGAGCACAAGGAACACTTGAGGCAAGTTTTGCAGTGTCTTAGAGACAATCGGTTGTATGGTAGCTTGGCGAAGTGTGATTTCTTTAGAGCAGAGGTCAAGTACCTTGGTCATGTTATTTTAGGTGATGGGATCTTAGTAGACCCATCAAAGATTGATGCCATAATGGATTGGCCAGCACCTACAACTGTGACCGAGGTTAGGAGTTTCATGGGTTTAGATGGTTACTATAGATGGTTTTTTAATAGTTTGTCTTGGGTAGCACACCCCATTACCTCTCTTCAGTGAAAGGGAAAGAAGTTTGAGTGGACTGAGAAGTGTGATAAGGCTTTTCAGGAGCTCAAGAGAGCACTTACTAGTGCACCCATTCTTTCTGTACTAGAACCATCAGCAGAATTTATGGTATGCATAGACGCTTCCTTGGATGGTTTGGGAGTGGTTCTTATGCAAGGTGGGCAAGCTATAGCCTACGAGACTAGCAAACTAGAGACTCACAAGCTCAAATACCCTACCCATGACCTAGAGCTCACAACAGTGGTGCATGCTTTAGTCAGATGGTGACATTTTCTCTTAGGACATCGATTCGAGCTTCATACAGACCATTAGAGTCTTCAGTACATCTTCAATCAGCCAAACCTTAATGCTAGGCAGAGAAGATGGACAGAATTCTTATGTGAATATGATTTTGATGTCCATTACATCAAAGGGAAAGAGAACGTGGTCGCAGAAGCCTTAAGTAGGAGACAACATGAGATTTCTTCTATGTCTACTGACATGAATTTGAGAGATAACATCCTTCATCACTTGCAAGAGGATGAGTTGTACATGGAGGTTTGTGAGTTGATTCAATCTCAGAGAACCCTTGAGGGAAAGTTTTCAGAGTATGCCTTGGATTCTGATAGACTATTGCGTCATAGAGGACGTATCTATATACCTTCTTCCAGAGGATTGCATGAGTTTGTGATGCTTGAGGCTCATAGGGCCCCTTATGCAGCACATCCTAGAGTTAAGAAGATGCATGCTGACTTGAGGCAACTTTATCATTGGCCAGGCATGAGGTTGAAGATTGCAGAAATGGTAGCTAGATGCCTGGAGTGCCAGAGGGTGAAGGAGGAACACCATCATCTAGGTGGTCTCCTTCAACCCCATGAGGTACCAGTGTGGAAATGGGACACCATATCTATGGATTTCATAGTAGGCCTTCCTATGTCTTCTCATCGTCATGATGCTATCATGGTAACATTTGAAAAGTTGACTAAGGTGGCTCACTTTTCACCCATGTGTACTACCTTTATCGCACTAGCAGTAGCACAAGTGTTCTTATGAGATATAGTCAGAATTCATGGCGTACCTCGTAAGATCATCTTAGATAGAGATTCTCTCTTCACTTCATCCTTTTGGAGAGAACTTCAGGCAACTATGGGTACTAGGATCAACTTTAGTACAGCTTATCATCCTAAGACAGATGGTCAAACCGAAAGGGTCAATCAAGTATTAGAGGACATGCTTCGCATGTACATCATGGACCATAAGGCCCAGTGGGAAGAATACCTACACCTAGTGGAGTTTTCCTATAACAACAGGCACCATACTTCCTTGGGTATGCCTCCCTACCAAGCTCTTTATGGTAGACCATGCAGGACCCCACTTAGTTGGGATAAGATCAAGGATAGAGTTTCCATTGGACCTAAGCTAGTCAGAGATATGGAGCAGTAGGTGACTTTTATTAGGCAGCGACTTGATGAGGCTCACGATAGGTAGAAGAAGTATGCAGAAGCAAAGAGGATTGATCGAGCCTATCTAGTTGGAGATTGAGTCTTCTTGAGAGTGCGACCGCATAAGAGTCCAATCCGATTTGGAAAGGGCTCTAAGCTAGCACCCTATTTTGTTGGACCTTTTGAGATCCTTGAGAGGAGAGGACCAGTTTCTTACCATTTAGCGTTGCCACCTAGCCTGTCATGCATCCATGATGTGTTTCATGTTTCAGTTATGAGGAAGTATATATATGATGAGTCTCATGTGATAGATTGGGATGCCTTGCAGGTGGAGTCAGATGGACAGCTGGCATTGGAGCCAATTTGTATATTGGCTCGACAGACTTTGGGCCTTCGAGGCAGAGAGCTGGACCAGGTTAGGGTCTAGTGGGATTGCTATGGCAAGGTTATAGCCTCTTGGGAGGATAGAACATAGATGAGATAACAGTACCCTCACCTCTTCGATGAACTCCAGGAGGAAGTTTACTATATTATTCTCATGCTTTTAGTAGTTTATGCTTTGACATACTTTGACTATCAGAGACTTTTTATACATTTGAGGATCGGTGGAATCCTGTGTTATATATTCAGCAGCTGATTTTGTAATCAGGGTACTTTTGAGATGCTTTATGTTCTGATTCAGTTACAACTTATGTTGACATCTTATATCGATTTAAATGTATAAATGTAATATGATGAATTTTTGTTCTTGAGAGTAAAGTGTATTTTCTTTTTTTCTTTTTTTTGAAAATAACACTTAGAAAAATTCTTGTAGATTTAAAAAAAAAAATTATTTGAATTTAACATTTCTTTCCACCAAGATGTGGAGAAGAAATTATAGAACACATTGGAATAATAAAATTTAAAATTAGAGAATGGGATGTACTCCCTGTTTTGGAAAATACAGTCCCATGATTCACTAGTCAAAAAGTAATATTTTTTATTAGTTTATTATATCTATTTTTTATTTCATATTATTATAATTATCTAACTAATGTTTTTTTATGTAAATAATGTTTGAAGTGATAAAAAAAATAAAAATTAATAAACAAAAAAAAATTGTTTTGGGTTTTGGGCGGGGAGGGCCGAAGCCTACCCCCGACCCAGCAGCTCGAGCCGCGCGTGGAGACCCGACCACTGTGTTAACATATTGGTGTGTGGGGCGTCGGCCGCAACCGACACACCCCGCCCACTATGTATACACAGTGGGGCAGTGGTGTCGCGTCGTGCCGACCCTCACTCCCCCCTGCTTACCCTCTCACCTGCCACTCTACGGTTTTCTTTTTACTTCCGCCGTTTCCATTAAAACCGCCAGCCTCCCACCTCGCTCCACCTCAAACCCTCATTTCCTCCGCCGCCTGATTTTTCACTATCACCTATTTTTTTTGCTGCCGGTTATAAGTCTGCCTCCGCCACTGGGTCGTTCGGCCTTGCATGAACAGTTGTTGGAAACGTGGGGTTTAATATATTTTTTTTATGAGTTTAGGATTTTTTTTATATATAAAGATTCGATTTGGGTTATAAAGATATTTTAAATTAAATTTTTTAATATTAGATTTGTTTTTATATAGATATCTATATATTATATAAATAGGTTGTGAGTTTTGTATTAAAAGGGGCAAGAAAATTTAATACTAATTTAAAATTAGGTGCCTTTATTAGAATTTAATAATGCATATAGATTTCTTTAGAATAAGGTTTGATTTAATTTAGATAGTAATTAGATTTTAATTTATTTTAACTTAAGATGTTAGTTTAATTTTTTTTTAAGGGGGTTTAAATTTAATTGTTTTAATTAATGTTATAATGCTTATAAAAGGAGTTAAGCTTATATTTGTTAAAATTTTAGATATGATAGTGTTTCCTTTTAATGTTTTAAAATAGGTTCTTTATTGAGTACTTGAAATTTAGAATTGAGGATATTTTTTTAATTCTTTGTGGGAGTTTAAAACGTTAAAATTTTCAATCTAATCATTCATTCTAAATTAAAACCTAGGTAATGTTTTATCATATAACGGGTCCTAACACCCCCTTATCTTCGCGATATACATATGTTAAGGGTATTATCGCTACTTTTGACCAGTGTCATGCACGGTTGACTTTTGGTCAACCATGGTCAAACCCCTCTCTGTTCAGCTTAATTTTTGTACCAGGTGTTCCCGGTACCCTCTAGACCTTTAGGTTTCAGTTTCATGTCAATCGGTGATGGTTGACTTTTTGGTCAACACTAGGTGACTTTTGGGTCAACTGTCTCAATTTGCATGTATGGGTCTCCCTTAGGGTTTGGAAGATCCTAGTTTTTATCTTTCATGCATTTTAGAGTATAGTTGACTTTTAGTCAACTCTAGTTGACTTTTGGTCAACTATCTTGGTTTGTGTGTAGATGAAGTTTGCAGCTTAAGGTACCCTTTAGGATAGCTCTAAAAGCTATTCCTCCCCTTGTAACCTTTCTGGTTTCTTTTATTCCCTTACACCATTTTGCGTGCACATGTTACACATGTGGTAGTACTGTTATCCTTTTTAGTGTGTTTTTAAAAAAAAATTGATTGTGTGTTTTTGCCCAACTTTTGGGCATGACACTGCCTGATCCCAGAAAAGAGAAAGAACCTACTATTATCACCTTGGGTGAAAAGGAAATGTTGCAAGTGTTGAAGGAACCTGAGACTGAAGCCCTTGTCCTAATCTACAAACCCAAGCATAGCATAATATCTGATGACAGGGATCCAATACTAAATGAAGTCAAATAACTATTAAATAAATATAGTGATGTCATTGCTAGTGACTTTCCTATAAGCCTCCTCCCTTAAAATATATTAGTCATCAAATAGATCTGATACCTGGCTCCTCCTTACCAAATAAAGAACCTTATAAGATGACCCCTACTCAAAATTCAAAGATTTAAAAACAAATTAGTGAGTTGCTTGAAAAGGGACTAATCCAAAAGAGCCCTAGCCCATGTGTTGTCCCATTAGTCCTAGCACCAAAGAAAGATGGAAAATGGAGGTTATGTACAGATAGTAGGGCCATCAACAAGATCACCATAAGGTAAAGATTTCCCATCCCAAGAATGGAGGACTTATTGGATCAATTGGGAGATGCATGTTACTTCACTAAAATTGATTTAAAATTAGGATATCACCAAATCAGAATAAAGCCAAGGGTGAATTGAAGACTGCAATTAAAAGAACCGAAGGCCTTTTTGAGTGGTTGGTAATGCCATTTGGGCTGAGAAATGCCCCAAGCACATTCATGAGACTCATGAATGAAATTTTTATTAACTTTATTATCAAGTTTGTAGTCATATATCTTGATGACATTTTAATATTCAGTCATAGTAGGGAAGAGCATCTTGACCATGTTGAACAAGTTTTGAGGAGAATTCATCAACACAAGTTAGTGATTAACTTGGAAAAGTGCATGTTAATTAAGAAGTAACTTGTATTCCTAGGTTTTGTCATCTCACAAGACACCCTAAAAATGGACCCTGAGAAGGTTCAAGCAATTGTCAACTAGCATACACCAAAGAACCAAGGTGATGTTATAAGTTTTCATGGTCTTGCAACTTTTTATACGAAATTCATAAAAAAAATTAGTCATGTTTGTGCACCTATGTTGGAAACTATTAAAGGTGGTAATAAGATTAATTTTATGACTAAAGAGGCTAATGATGCTTTCCAATACCTCAAGAATAGGGTATCTCAATATCTATTCTTTACTCTTCCTGATTTCAACAAAGTGTTTGTTGTGGAGACAGATGCAAGCAATTTGGGAATAGGTGTTGTCCTAAGCCAAGAAGGTAAGGTCATGGCATTATTTTCTAAAAAACCTAAATGATTCTTGAGAAGAAATACTCTACTTATGATTTAGAGTTATATGCCATGGTTCAAGCACTTAAAAAATGGAGACATTATTTTCTCCAAAAAGAAGTTATAGTCTTTAATAATAACCATGCATTGAGTTTCTTCAATACCCAGGAAAAAGTAGGGGTTAGACATGTAAAATGGATGGAATAATTGCAGGCTTACACATTTAACATAAAGAACAAAAAGGGACTAGCCAACAAGGTGGCTGATGCAGTAAGTAGAAGGGTTAGATTAATTAAAGAAGTTCAACTTTAGAGTGTGGGCATTGACTCACTCCAACTACGATTTGCTGGAGATCCAAATTTTGGAGAGGCTTTTGAAGTATGCAAAACTCTGACAGGCAGGTATCATACTGATTTTTCTAAATTTTTGATACAAAATAATTTATTTTTTAAGGGGGCTTAGTTATAGATCCCTAAGTGTTCCATGAGAACAAAAATAATTAGAGAAAAGCATTGTGGTGGCATTGGAGGTTACTTTGGAATAGACAAGACCAGGGACTTGGTAAAGAGAAGTTATTTTTGGCAAAAATTGGCTAAGGATGTTAGGAAATTTGTTGAATCACGTTCCATCTTTCAGCAAGCCAAAGGCATATCCAAAAATCAAGGTTTGTATCAGCCTTTTCCTGTACCCACTAGACCATGGGAGTCCATCTCCATGTATTTTGTAATGGGATTACTAAGAACAAGACAAGGTTATGGTAGCATTTTTTTCATAGTAGACATATTTAGTAAAATGGTACATTTTTTTCCTTGTAAGAGCATAAATAATGCTTCACACAACACACGTATTCTTCAAACATGTGGTTAGAATCCATGGCCTACCCCAAAAAATAGTTTTTGATAGAGATATAAAGTTTCAAGGTCACTTTTGGAGGACACTTTTCAAGAAGTTCGGCACCAATCTGACCTATAGTTCAACATACCACCCACAAATAGATGGGAAAATGAAGGTGGTAAATAGGTCTCTTGGCAATCTCTTAAGGTGCCTTACAAAATAGTACACCCAAAGTTGGGATACCTAAGGAGATTTTTCCTATAATTACTCTTTGAATAGGTCCATAGGAAAGACACTGTTCCAAACTATCTATGGCTTACATCCTAAGGGTCCTCTAGACTTGGTAGAGTTACCTTCAGATTTTAGAGTGCACAAGGTGAGGACCTAGAAAAGATAATCACCAAAGATCAGGTAGAATTGAAAGACACCTTGCAGCAGTCCACAATGAAATACAAGCACATGCAGATAAGAATAGAAGGGAGATTCATTTCCAGATTGGAGATAAGGTATGGGCATACCTAAGGAAAGAGAGACTACCTAAAGGAAGGTATTAAAAACTACACATGAAGAAATTTGAGTCGTGCATCATCCTCAATAAAATGCGTGAAAATGCCTACGAGATATCCCTTCCTCCTACACTATTGATCTCTCCTATATTCAATATTGTAGATCTAACACCTTATAAATGTGTTTCAGATATGATAAATGTGCATGATCCACAAAGTGAGGAGGATGGAGGAGACTATGTCACAAACCTTGCACAAATCAAACTAGTGGAGTTGGAATTAATCCTGGAGTCCAAAGTGATGAAGAAAACAAGGAACCAGAAGTATATGCAATACCTAGTCAAGTGGAAAGGACTCCCTAACATTGATGCTACCTCGATGACAGAGGACCAAATTAAGCGACATGGCATCACTATTGATAAGTTAACCTCAAGTGGGAACTTGAGTTCAAAAAATCATGGGGAGTATGGTGGAGGATCACCCTAGAACTTAGGGTTCCTTGAAGGTCCTAGTGGCCCCTAGATCTTTTTAGGATAAATGTTTCATATTGGACACAGCTTTCTAAGACCTAGTTCCAAGATTGGCAATTATAAGCCCTTGGTCAACTATTGGACAAGTAGTGTCCCAAACCTTTATTAATAGGTTAATTTATTATTATTTCCTTGTTTTTGCATTTTTTGGTCCATTAGGGATCATAAAATATAGTTTGGAACAAGTTTGGTCACTTACAATGCAAAGTTGTAAAATCTTGCAAAGTTGCTCAAAGGTTATCAAGCAAGTTTTTAGCAAATTTTGACAAAAAGTTGTAAATCAACTCCCAAATGGCTAGTTAGTTCAAACATGAGATGTAACCATTGAGATTTACTAGAAAATCCCTTATAGGTGGGTGGTAGGCTAATATGACCTAATTTTTGGCTTTCAATCAATAAAAACAACCATTTTCCTGCATTCTTGAATAATAGTCAGTTTGTACCGATAGGTATGAAATAATTTGAAGGAAAGGCTTACTAATTAAGGTATCCCTATGTATGCCTTAAATAAGGGTTTCATTTGTAACTGTGTTTTCTCTTTGATTCCACCATAGGAATCTAATGCACCTTAGTGGAATTCAAGAATTGTCAATATACTTTAAGATTATGAATGATGGGTTTGTCAAAGTGTAGGGAGATGGGCTTACCATGATGCCCTAGGTGTACATGTCCATGTGTGCACTATTCACATAATTAGGATAGTCTGCATAACTTCTGTTTGGGGATTCATCAAGACCTCAAAATGGGTGTAGAAGACCCTTATACATTCCCTCACATGTCCCAAGTATTGGTTTTGGCATTGGAAACAAAGCAAGGAGTACTTGTAGTGTAGTGCGGACCTAATTAGGCCTAATTGTAGTAGATTTTTTGTGTGTTTTAATGTTTTCCTCTCATCTTCATGTTTTGTTTCTTAAGTCTTCTACCTTAGGCCATAACGGGTATCTTAATCCCTAATTTTTTCAAGGGGTTATGTGGAAGTATTTTTTTAAGAGAAAAAATCCTTCAAGAAAAGGCTACAAGCCAATAGGACGATTTATAAAGCAACTATGTTCAAAAGGTTGCATGTGTTGAATAGGATCATGGAATCCTTACCTTGGGGACCTAAAAAGGCCACATCCATGAGTGTAGGTCACCCATGGTCCTTGGAGTCATTTCATGGGGTATTGTTGATAACTTGCTATAAGTGCACTATAGCCAATCATTTGGAATTAGTGTTCTAAGCTTGGTGGAACCTAGTGAGTAGGTTTCCCTATGGGTAGTAGGTTGGGATAACTTAGATCCAAGTCATTTCTACACTTTTGATAAGTGTAGAGAAATTTTTCCTCTTGGAGTTGGGGTATTGAAGGAGACATTTCCCTTTTGAGTCCTTTTGAAGCTTCTCATTGTCCACTCTGCATCAAATCTCTTTTGGACTTCTACCTATGACACTCCCTTCTTTAGCCACCCTAATTCCTTGTAACCCAATAGGAGGGGTTTTTAGATGACAACTCTCCCACTTTCTAAAGGACCAAGGAAATAGAAGATAATTTTAGGTACCTTCTATGAAGATATAATTATGCTCTAAGATAGGACTTATGACTCAAAAGTAAAGTGCCCAAATGTCCAGTATCATTGTGAGAACTAATTGTCCAAATAGGTCAAATTAACAAAGGAATTTTTCTTCAAATGTAAAGAAGAACCCAAACATTTTTTTAGGGGTGATGTTTATGTTATAAAGATACCAAATACTTTTTTTGACTAGATTATTCAACCCCAACATGCCTCTCTTCTTGACTATCTATTATATTCTCGGGTTTCCACATGAAGATGTAAACACAAACTTACTCCAAACTGATTTTTTATACCATCAACCTTAAAATTGACTCAATAATAAAATAATACACATGCATACATCTCATTTAACCGATTCTTAGGTTTTTCCACCACTGAAATTGATAGGTAGAGGCATTTGTTCAAGAAAACCCTAATCAACTAGGGTTTGAAGACAATTTTCACAAAAACACTTATAACTTCCAATATATAATACCTAAAATGATTAGACCTATCGCAAATGAAATATAATTCATGAAAATTTAGTTTTGCATTGGTCTCCCCCTTTGGTCAATCCATACATGACCGTACATAATTAGAAAACTCAATGTTTGTAGGAAAAATGGTTATGTTTTATTTGTTAGGAATAAGGTGTCTCAACCTTGGATAATTCCTATTCTTATAATTTTTTTGTAAAATGTATTTCTTGAAAATAATGTAATTAAGTGTGAGTGTACATGTCTATTTGGCATGTTTATGTGTCACTCCACTTGATGTGTCAGCATCTTGAATTGTGTGTAAGGAGATCATGGCTGAAACGGTTATGACGAATTCCTATGACACGTAAGAGCTATTTTTAGAACATTCAATGATGGGTGAAGACATGAAAGACATGTGGCAATTGATAAAGTTGAGTATTTTACACTCTTCTGCAATTGTGGGGTTGGGGTTCCTATTTTCTCAGAGAATGGTAAAACCCTAATATGACTATCTTTGGAAGTTGCCCTAAAAAGGAAAGCGCATGATATAAGTGTTTTTTAGGGTTGCAAACTGGGATAGGAAAAGAGTGTATTTTTGGTATGATCACATGCTACTGGATTTTTCTTTGAGCATCGATTGTCTCCTAGAATAAATTACATTGCAAGTGTGTTGTAACCGTTGTGTTGAAGATAATACATTGTGCAGGTTTTGGAATGCTGGGGTTTTTTACCGAAAGGTTTTTCCCAGGGTAAATCATTGTCTCATTCTATATTTTTTGTATGCATGGTATATCGATGCAATATCATTGTTAAAGTAGTTAAGGAATCTGAAATTGTAAGGATTTAAAAGAATTTGCATAATACTTTCCTTTAGAGATTAGTGTAGGAAGCTATTTTGCGCACCTGAGTTTCCTTACATTATTGATTGGTTGTAAAATTTCATCCTCTCCTCCTTCAACCACCTAAAAGGGATATTTAAGGATTATTCCCAATGGTTACAAGAAAAATTTAAGCATATATCCATTATCGCCAAAAACTTGCTTAGCAACTTTTGTGCAATTTTTCATTTTTTATAGTTTTTGCTCTTAATCAGTAAGTTTTTGTTTCCCTGACAACTAGATGTCCCAAATGAACCAAAATATGTTAAGAATACTAAAAAGAACTAAATAAAATTAATTCTAAGATTTTCATGATCCTTTGACCATAGTTGACCAAGTGGTTTATAAACACCAAATCTTGGTACTAGGCCTTACAATTGGATCTTATTGCAAACCTAATTGGTCCTATTAGACCCAACCTATTTGGATGACCCAAGGCCTATGTTGAATCTCATTCATGCATTTGGGTCTCCTGCATCATACTCCCCTAGGGAAAGAGAACTCAATTCCCCACTTGAGGTAAGTTGTTCCAAAAGTGAAATAATGTTTGAGAATATCTTGTTCAGTCATCCATGTGGCATCGATATCTAGAAGGAATTTCCACTTGAATAAGTACTAAATTTAGGTGTTCTTTTTGGTTTTAGTTAGGAAATTTTTCTCAAGGATAGTTTATAGTTGGAGTGGTTGATAAGGAGGAAGATCATGAAGCTAGCCATCTTGTGTAGAAGTTGTTGGAAATGAGTTGAGTAACTGAGAGGGGAGGGGTGAATCAGTTACCACAAAAAAAAATCCATGTCCCTTAGATGTATTAAACAAACTTTTCATTATTTCTCATTTAACATAAATATTCTACTATCACTCAATTAACATAGAAAATCTTAAGATATTAACTATGATTATCCTTTAGTAATTAATTGCAGAAACATAAACTATAAAGAAAATAACAAGTACACGGAGAACACCAAGATTTAAATTGGAAATCCAATGTGGGAATAACCACCAATTGCAACTAGTTACTATTTTTTCACTCTTTTGAAGTGAGGCCTTTTAGGAGCCAACCCTGCTAAAGGTTCCAATAACACACTTTTAGGTTTAACCCTGCTAGAAAATTTAATCACCCTGTAAGGAGTGGCCTTGTTAGAGGTCTTCAAATAGTTCAATGTAGAAATGTCACCTTGTGAGAGGATTTACAAAAGACTGTTAAGTCTACTCTATAAAGATACTTTGGATCATTTCTACAATTGTTAGAGAGAAACAATGTATTGACCTATTTGTCCAAGCAAATGTCTTTGCTAATTTAGATCTCTGCTCTCGCTTATAAGACTTGATCCTCACTAATCAAATATTTTGTTGTAGCTCTGTATGTTCTATTGTCAATCTAAATCCCATCTGATTTCACCTCCACACTTCATGTTATAAACACATCATATCTCACATATATTCAATTCAACCTTGACCTTGTATATTTATGATAAGCCTTGTGAAGTCGACTTGAATAAAATTTCAAATAATCAATAAAAATTAAGTCTATTAGCTCCATATAACCAATTAACCATAAAATATAAACTGTTGTTAGTCAACTGTCACTAAAAACATAACTCAGTTAATACTCAAATCCTTCATGGCCCAACCAATACTGTAATGCTCTAGTGAACTCGGCTAGAATTGAAAATCACTTTGGTCTTCTTCAATACCTGAGAGTGCTTGGAATACACTAACTATGCTGAAATAGGATTAGACATTTGTGTAGAAATGACTATATTTGTGTAAACATCAATGACAATACACAATTGAATAATTGTCATCACCAATCTCCCTCTTTGGCATTGATGGAAACACAACATGTCATAATAAAAAGAATTATATAGCAATAGACACAAGAATCAAATTTTATTAATGTCCTTAGCTTCATTCTGATTCTCATCTAGAAAACTCCCTATGTCTTGACAATCAATAAAATATAGATTTCTCCCTGTTACATTAATCTATGTTTCTAATAAAATTTCTCCCTCTATAATCAATGTTTTCCTTAGTAATCATTCCTTTAATAAATTCTTTGGCATGACATCAATAATCTATCCCTCTTTGACACCCAATGCCAAAGACACCATCCAATACACATCGAATGAAGTTTTAATATACCTATTTGTATTGATTCATTTGCAATGAGCTATCTGCATCAACTACATATAACCAATTAACCATAAAATATAAACTATTGTTAGTCAGTTGTCACTAGAAACATAAATCGGTTAATACTAAAATCTTTCAATGCCCAACCAATACTATAATGCTCGAGTGAACTCAACTAGAAATAAAAATCACTTTGGTCTTCTTTAATACCCGAGAGAGCTTGGCATACACTGACTGTGCTCATATAGGATTAGACATTTCTGTAGACATCACTATATTTGTGTAAACATCAATGACAATACACAATTGAATAATTGTCATCACCAATCTCCCTCTTTGGCATTGATGGCAACACAACATGTCATAATAGAAAGAATTATATAGAAATAGACACAAGAATCAAATTTTATTAATGTCTTTAGCTTTATTGTGATTCTCATATAGAGAACTCCCTATGTCTTGACAATCAATGAAATACAGATTTCTCCCTCTTACATTAATCTATGTTTCTGATAAAATTTCTCCCTTTGTCATCAATGTTTCACTCAGTAATCATTCCTTTAATTAATTCTTTGGCATGACATCAATAATCTCTCCCTCTTTTACACCCAATGCCAAAGAAACCATCCAATACACATCGAATGAATTTTTAATATACCTGTTTGTGCCGATTCATATGCAATGAGCTATCTACATCAACATGTTAAATATGTTTTGTAGCTCGGTTGATGCATCACTAATCTGTCCATTAGTGATCCTCAGTTAGGGGAATCACCCCTATCTTTCCTCTAAGATACATGAATTCATCCTTATGTAACAGTTTTGTGAATATCTCTGCAATTTTTTCTTTAGTACTCACATATTTGAACCTTACTTCCTTGTCCTGAACCAATTCTCTCAAAAAATGATACTTTATTGCAATATGTTTAGTTTTTATGTGCATAATAGGGTTCTTTGAAATGTTGATTGCATTGGTGTTGTCATAGTAGATAATAAATGGTTCTTTGAATTCCTCTGTCATACCTGACAACACCTATTTAAACCATATGATATTTGAACAATTCATTGTTGTAGTAACGTATTCTACCTCTGCTATAGAATGAGAAATGCACAACTATTTCTTGCTTGTCTGGGAGACTAACCTCTTATCAAGGAATAATGCTCCACCACTCATGTTGTTCATGTCATCAACACTTCTTGCCCAATCAGCATTAGTAAAAGTATTCAAATCAAAGTTTCCTTCTTTCTTATACCATAATCCATAATCTTTTGTACCTTTAAGATATCTCAGTATTATTTCAATATCCATCAAATGATTCTCTCTAGTATTAGCTAAAAACCTTGCAACAATACCAACTTCTAATGCAATATCAGGTCTAGTGTGAACAACATATTGAAGTTTACCAATCATGGATCTATAGGTAGTCTGATTTACCTGCTTTGAATCATCATCCTTAGACAACTTATGTCTAGTAGGCATAGGTGTTCCTACTGGTCTGGAATCTTCCATTCCAAATTTCTTTACTATCTCTTTGATGTATTTAGACTAGGTAATGTAGATACCATCCTTCATTTGATAAAATTATAAAGCAACAAATAATTTTATTTCACCAAACATAGACATCTCAAACTCCTTACTCATAGCTTCAGAGAATGCTTTGCATAAATAATCATATCCAGTAAACAATATATCATTAAAAAATATCTCTGCTAATAGTATCTTTTTTTGAGGTCCTTCTTTTATGTGCAAGCTACTATTGTCATTAGTTCTCTGAAATCAAATACTTATCAAGTAACCATGCAATCTTTCATACCAGGCTCTAGGAGCTTGCTTCAATCCATACAAGGATTTGTGATATTTTCAAACCATATTCCTTTAGTTAGGATAAAAAAACCCTTAGTTTTTCTCAATATAGACTTCCTCTTCAAGAAGTCCATTGATGAATGTAGATTTCACATCCATTTGATATACCTTGTATCCTTTATGTGCATCATGTACTAGAAGAGTTATGACTCCTTCAAGTCTTGCAACAGGAGCAAACGTTTCTCCATAATCAATACCATCTTCCTGAGCATATATGTTACATACTAATCTTTCTTTTTTTATGGATAGTTCACCTTTTTCATTCATTTTTTGTTTCTGAAAACCCACTTAGTACCAATCACATTCTTGTCTTTTGGTCTAGTTACAAGAGTCTAGGTTTTTCTCTTTTCTATCTGATCAATCTCTTCATTCATGGTTTCTATCCAGCTTTCATGATTCAATGCATCTTTAATAGATCTAGGTTCAATTTCACTATAAAAACATGTACCTTTTATTTTGATCCTTCTCATTACACCTTGTGTTTGATCTCCCATTATTTGTTCAGTTCCATGATGCCTTATGACATATTTTGCAAGTGTAGGTTCCTTCCTCTCTAATTTTGGACTTTATCCACTTAGTTAACCATTTTCAAATGTTCTATTCTTCTCTTCCAACTGGTACTCAGGTTCCACTCTCTGAGACTCAGGTTCCTCTATCTACGACTCATTTCCCTCAATCTATGACTCAATTTCTTCAGTCTGAGACTTGGTTTCTTTAGTTAGCAACCTAGGTTGCAACAAGATTTGTGTTGATGAATTCAGTGGTTAACACGACCTCCATCCAATCACCATTTCCTATGTCTTGGGTATAGAATCAGGGTCATAATACACAAAATTTATGTATTCCTCAGGCTCTTTAATGCTCTGTTCTTCACTTCTCTCTTCAAACTCATCAATATTTACATGTACACTTTCTATGACTTTATGAGTAGAAAGGTTCAAACATTTATATGCTTTAATTTTGAAAGAGTATCCTAGGAATATACCTTCATCACCTTTTATATCAAATTTTCCATTTATTTCTTCCTTCAATATGTAACGTTTACTTCCAAATACTTTGAAATAATGAACATTAGGTTTATAGCCCTACCATAATTCAAAAGGTGTCTGATCAATACATTTATTCAATTGAACTTTGTTCAAGGTGTGAATTGCAATGCTGATGGCTTCCTTCTAGTATTTCATAGCATTATTCTTTTCAATCATCAAGGTTCTTGCACAATCCATAGTGGATTTGTTCCTTCTTTTTGGTATCCCATTCTGTTGTGGAGTACCTTGGGAAGATACTTGTCTCTTAATTCCTCTTTCATTGTAGAATTCATTGAACTCATTAGAAATGAATTTACCTCCTCTATCATATCTCAAGCATTTAAGTTTCTTTCTTGTTTACTTAGATCAACTCTGGCAAGGTACCACTTAAACATTTGAAAAGCTTATGATTTTTCTTTGAGAAACATAACAGCCATCATTGTTGAATGGTCATCAACAAATATAATGAAATAATTCTCACCTTTATAACTTGTTGTTCCTATTGGTCTACACAAGTCACTATGCACTAACTCCAAGACTTCTTCTATATTTTAATTCTTTCTCTTGAAACTAGTCTTGCCCATCTTCCCAATTTGACATTGTTTGCATATTTCTAGTTCAAGTTTCTTCAAAATAACCTCTTACTCTTTTGTTATTTCTTATGTTGATCAGGTTATCAAAGTTCACATGACATAACCTTTTATGCCATAACCATATTTCTTCTACTTGTCCAATAAAACATGAGCTTTCATCAAGATCAAGATAAAATAGATTACCTTTTGTTTGCCTGCTAGTTCCAACTAGGTTTCCCTTACCATCCATGAGCTTGGCCTTACCATTCATGAATTCTACCTTGAAACCAATGTTATTCAGTTGTGCCACACTTAGTAGATTATACCTTAGTCTTTCAACCTAATAAGAATTATCACATTTAATTCCTTCTGTTAGAGCAATACAAGCTTTACCTTTCACATAGCAAGGTTCATCATTCCCAAAACTGGCACTCCCACCATCATAGTGATCAAGATGTTCAAATTTGCTTTTATCACCAGTCATGTTGTGAGAAAAACCACTATCAATTATCCAAGTATAATTCTTGCTAATATGAGAGTAAAGTGTAGTCTTTTCATTATCTTCATTGTCTAACTCATCCTTAATAGAAATGTAAACCATTTCATCTTCATCTTGATCACTATCAGAATCTTTTGCAGCATAACAGGATTTCTTACCTTTTTCATTGTAGCTTTTGTAAATATTGAAATATTTCTTGCCTTTGTACTTGTTGAACTTTTACTCATCTTGGTCTTCTTTGTTTGAACATTTAGGAGCAATGTGACCAACCTCATTACATCAAAAGAAAAGAAATGGTATTCTTCCTTTGTACTTTCCTTTTGTAGCTCTCTTTAAAAGTAATTCTTCAATGATTTCTAGATCTTCATCATCAGATTCATCATCACTATCACTGTCAATCTATTTTCCTATCATCTTACAAATTTTTAATTTAGCTTTGAATGCAGACTCAAAGTTGCTAGGATTAGGAGAGTAATTGTCAAAGTTATCCAACTCAAATATTGTAAGCCTTCCAAACAACACATCTAGAGTTATATCATTATAGGTGAAAGAGAAGTTAGAGTAGACAATAAATAAATATAAGACAAAAACATATAAAAGGAGAAGATAAGTACATTTCAAAAAATGTGACAAAGTGTGGGCTTAACTACAAAATAAAATACTCCCTAAGATATATTCTGCCTCTAGTAGTAGCCGATTTTAATTTTGTGAATAATAGTTTGTGATACTTTTGAGAAGATTTCCAAGGGATTTGTTAATTAATTCTATCTAACCATTAGTTTGGGGAAGGTAGGCAGAACTAAACTTCAATTTGTTGACCAAATTATTATGCAAAGTTCTCCAAAAGCGGCCCTGAAATTTTGCATCTCTATCTAAAACAATGGATAAAGCTAAGTCATGAATTATGAGAATTTATTTACAAAATAATTTTGCAATGTGTGGTGCATCATTAGTGAGCTTACATGGGAAAAATGTGTCATTTTACTAAAATGGTCAACAACTAAAATAATGTTATCAAATCCCTATTTATTCCTTGGGAGTCCCATGACAAAGTCCATTGAAATTGTTTCCCATGGTTTGGAGGCTATTGGAAAGGGCTAGTAAAGTCCATGATTGGTGGAAACACCCTTGGCTTGTTCTAAAATGACACAAGTTTGGACAAAATTCCTGATATCATTCTACATTTTGGGCCAACGATAATGCCTTCTAACTACCTCTAGTGTCTTATCGAAGCCAAAGTGACCACTCATTCCTGCACATTTCTTTTCTTGAATAATATTATCCCTCGTTGATCACCTAAGGATGCATAGTTGGTTTCCTTTAAAGAGAATACCATCTTGGATCAAAAATTTAGAAAAATCAGTATGGTATTTGTCCATCAGTTAAGTACATACCTCATAATCCTCACCAAAATATAGATCGCCAATTTAGATATGGGTATGTGCAAGATCATGGGGGGCCAAAAAGTGGCGATTTTAAAAAATCCACTTTTCACTTGTCCAAAAGCACATGAAAGAACTTGTTGAATTTTTAGTAGGCCTGGGTTTCAGTATACCTAGGAAAACCTAACACCAAAGCACAAGCCTAATCAGGTACATGATTTTTTTGGGTACCTGAAAATATCGGGTACCCAATTTTTTCGGGTACCCAAAACTTGTGGAATAAATCAAAAACCTGCGAGCCGCTTTCCTCATTTCTCTCATCACTTTAGGTTCACAAAATGGCTAGATATATCATATACATGATTTTTTTGGGTACCTGATTGCTCCAACAACAAATTTGACTCCACTGTTTATCCGGTAAGTAAATTCTTGTTATGTCTAGATTGATTTTTTTCATTTCAATGTTAAATGTAGTTTTTTTGGTAAAAATGGGGTTTTGTATTGATTTTTTTAATAATATATGAAATCAATTTGAAATTTATATTTTTTTATTATTTAATAAGGCATGGCTAACAAAAATGAAGATAATAACCCTCTCCCACCAAATAATGATTCCCAAAACAATTCAGAACCGCTTCAAAACCCTCAATCTTTAGAGGATTTGATACAAGAGAATCTGAATACTATACGAGGCTTCAAAAACACATATATGAATATAACTACCTTAGCTCCTATGCTTGCCACCCTAAATACCATTGTTGAAAACATTGACACCCTTACACAACAACATAATGCTGCTCTTCATTGGCATGATGATATGCACACCCAATTTGATGACAGGCTTGACCATG
>MU226669.1:108909-122366 GCA_018584345.1 Thuja plicata
CCATGACCCCTTTGGACCCATTTGAATGTTCAAATGTGTCCTAAGGGGTCCTACAACCCCTTAGGACACACTTGACCATTCAAATGGGTCAAACAGGGTCATGGGGTGTTCCTAGGGGTCCTAATGGATGATAAAGCATACTAGGACCCCTAGGAAGACCCCATGACCCCTTTTAACCCATTTCAATGTTAAAATGTGTCTTAAGGGGTCCTACAACCCTTTAGGACAAATTTGACCATTCAAATGGGTCAAAAGGGGTCATGCGGTGTTCCTAGGGGTCCTAATATGTTATAAAGCGTACTAGGACTCCTACGAAGAGCCCATGACCCCCTTTGACCCATTTGAATGTTCAAATGTGTTCTGAGGGGTCCTACAACCCTTTAGGACACACTTGACCATTCAAATTGGTCAAAAGGGATCATGGAGTTTTCCAAGGGGTCCTAATGTGTGATAAGGCATACTAGGACCCCTGAGAAGACCGCATGTCATCTTTTGACCCATTTGAATGTTCAAATGTGTCCTAAGGCGTCCTACAACCCTTTTGGACACACTTGAGCATTCAAATGGGTCAAAAGGGGTCGTGGGGTCTTTCTAGGGGTCCTAATGCATGATAATGTGTACTAGGGCCCCTTTAGTCCCTCTGTGACCCCTGAGGACACATTGGAACACTCAATTGTGTCCTCGGGGGTCACAGAGGGACCTAAGGGCCCCTAGTACACCTTTTTATGTGTTAGGACCCCTAGGAAGTCCCCATGACCCCTTTTGACACATTAGAGCACTAAAGTGTGTTCCAAGGTGTCGTACGACCCCTTGGGACACACTTGACTATTCTTATGTGTTGTCGAGGGTTAAAGAGGGACCTAAGGGGTCCTAGTACACTTTTTCAAGTGTAAGGATCCCTAGGAACCCTCTGACCCCTTTGGAAACCTTTTTGATGCCTTATACTAGTGTAATAAACCTGAGAGAGAGAGAGAGAGAGAGAGAGAGAACCTAAGATCTCTCTCTCTCTCTCAGGTTATATTATATATTCTAGTGTAAAATATATATTACATACAATTTAAATATGAAGATATTACATAATATATTGTAAAATACATATTAATATATAATACATATAAAATAATATATAATATATGATATATAATGTAATATTTAATATTAATATATATTATATAATATTTAAGATATATAGTTCAATATATAATATTTAATATATAATTCAATATATAATGGATATTATATATTATCTAATATATATAATATCATATGAAGTATGGAGAAAGGGGAGGGAAAATTAAAAATTAAAAATTCTACCGGCTTTATCGGGTACCCAAAAATATCGGGTACCAGAAAATATTGGGTACCCGATTAGGCTCGGTATTGCTTTGTGCACCATACCTACCTGGTCAACTCTTCAAATGTCTCAAAAATGTGTTTTTCCCCTGTTTCTCTGAGTTCCAGACTTCAACCATGTAGCTAACGAATTTTTTTTGACTCAAATTTGATGAAATGAAAAGGTTATCTTAAGGAGATTATCAGATTTCTATCGATATAATTGCTGTAAAATTTTCAATTTGGTAAGTAATTATTAGTTATTTTCCAATTGAGTTACCTCTAAAGTGTTGATTTATATACTGATTGAAAAATGGCTATAACTTTCAGACAGTATAACATTTTTGAAAACTGAAAAAATGCGTCACATTCTATGCTTCGCCTACTATAAGAAATTTTTTTATTTTTTTGAATTTGGTAAAGTTTTCAATGAGTTAAGGTGGTCAGACATGGGAGTTTTTTTATTCTGAAAACATTGTAGCAAATAATTCATAATTTTATTTTTTTTTAGCATAAAATTACACAAAAATATGTGTCACATCCGGGAAGGAGTCTACAACTTATATATAAAATATTATAAAAAAATATTATCATTTGATTACGATTAAGGTGGTCAGACATACACCTACTTATTTTTTTCCTGAAATCTATACTTTTCACCAATAATATTAACTTTTTTTTAGAAAAGGCCTAGTATTTTAGAAACTAGATTCAATTTCCTACAGATTCTATTCTTACAACTTTTTTATATTAAGTTGATAGCTAGTTCAAATTTTCACGTCAAGTTGACTAACCCTGATTTTGCTGATTTTTCATTGCCACTTAAGGGCATAGTTTGGCCCCCGTGATCTTGCACATACCCATATCTTGAAGATCATTTATTCTAATGCTTTTATTTTGTATCTCCTCCACCAAAATAATCCTCCTACTTAATTCATGAGCCACTTTTTTTGATATACCTTTCTTGTGCTTCATTGAAAATGAATAGGCTTGTAATTGTTCCATCCATTTGATTATCAGTGTAGAAAACACATTATTTGGGAAAGAGGTAGTGTCAAAATTTTTTAAGATCTTGAACCATGACATAGAGATCTAAATAATAGGTGGAGTACCTTTACTTAGCATCATTTAGTTTTTCTAATAAGAATGCCATTGGTTTACCATATTGGTTTAAGGCAACCCCTATAGCCAAGTTTCTTGCATCAGTTTTAACTCTGAATACCTTATAGAAGTCAAGAAGGGTGAGTATGGGATACAGTGCTACTCTTGATTTGAAGTATTCAAATACATCATTAGCCTTCTTGGTCCAAAGAAACTTGATTTTATTACCACCTTTAATTGTGTCAAGCATGGGTGAACACACATGATAGATGTTTTTTATAAGTTTTATATAAAAGGTATCCTAGCCATGGAATATTCTTACATCACCTTGTTTTTAAGGTAGTGGCCAGTTGACTATAGCATCCAGTTTTGGGGGGTCCATTTTGAGTGTCCCTTGGGAGATCAAAAATCCCAAAAAGATAATTTCTTTCTTCAAAAAGAAACACTTTTCCAAATTATCAAATTAGTTTTTGCTCATGTAACCTTCTTATCATCATTTCCAAGAATTTGAGATGTTCTTCCAAAATGCTACTGAAAATCAAAATGTCATCAACATAAATAACAAGAAACTTGTCATTGCAGTCATGAAAAATTTCATTCATTAGCCTCATGAAGGTAGAGGGTGCATTACTTAACCCAAATGACATGACAATCCATTCATAAATTCCTTATATTGTTTTGAATGCGGTTTTCCATTCATCACCTCAATTTATTCTTATTTGATGGTAGCCTCAATTTAAGTCAATTTTAGAGAAATAGAAAGCAGTGTCCAACTGATCTAACAAATCCTCTTTCCTTTGGATTGGAAACCTACATTTGATGGTGATTTTGTTCACTTCCCTACTATCCATATAGATCCTCCATTTTCAATCTTTATTTTGGGCTAAAACTAAAGGGACTAGACAAGGGCTTAGGCCCTTTTGGATTAGTCTTTTTTGTAACAATTTATTCACTTGTTTAGAGATCTTTGCATTTTGAGTGGCATTCAACTTGTATGTTGCTTTGTTGGGTAAAGAAGCACCTGGCATAAAATCTATTTCATGGCTTATGTCCCTTATGGGTGGGAGGAATGGGGGTAAGTCACTAGCAACCACCTCATGATAGGTTTCAAGTAGTTTTTGGAATTTCTTTGGTATTGGATTGTCCTTATCTTATACTAATTCATCTTTTGGTTTCAAAATTAATGCATATCCTCCCTCATCTAATTCCCTTACTTTCTTAATAATTTCTTTTCCCCCCACAACTATAACCACTGGTTCTTTTTCCTATTTTGTATCAGGAAAAGGCTTCATTATGTAAGAGATACCATTTTGAACAAGGGTACATGTATTTTTACTACTATTATGGGTGGAATCCACATCACATTTCCATGGTATACCTAGAAGTGAATGGAAAACATCCTTTTCCACTATGTCACACAAAACTTTGTCCTTGTAATTACCTATGGAAAATTTTACCCAAGACTGTTCTTCTACCAATGTCTGCTACCCCTTTGTTAGCCGAGATACATTATATGGACATGTATGTGGAAATTTTTTTAATTTTAACTTCTCAACCATTTCATTAGAAACAAAATTTTCAGTAGAACCGAAGACAATGATTAGTTTACATACCATTTCATTGTTAGAATAGTCCCAAAGGATAACTGAGAGGGGGGGGTGAATAAGTTATCAGTTAATTAAATTATTTTCTTCTTTTTAATTCCAGAATACAATAAAGTAAATGTACATTCAGATAACACAATAGAAAACACCACAATTTGGTTATGAGGAAACTAAATGGTAAAAACCCCGGTGGGAATTAACACCCACAATGAACTATACTTGTTTATTATAATCGCTATTATTAGATCTTGCAACCCTATGAGGAGTTGTTCTTTACAATGCAATAAGTATAGTGACCTGGTTAAGGGTCTGACCCTATTAGGAGTCTTTTACAAATAACCCTGTTAAGGGTGAGGATTCACTGTCCATAAGCTCACTGCTTCAATGGTGAAGGCTACAACCTTCTATAGAACAAATATGCACTATATCTGATGATGAACTATAGAGTAGACCTACTTTTCTTGATCAGTTCCAATGTATTGTAATCTTTCAGTTCTTCTTCACATAGATCCTTAATGAATGAAACACAACTGATATTCTACTCTGTACTTTTTCTCTCTTATCTTCTCATTCACACTTAGCATTTCACAAAAGAACTAATATAAGTATCTTCCTCAAAGTATGAGATCATGGGACCTATTAGGAAACTCTTCATAATATCTTTCTCGACTTAACTAATCATGCAAGTATAATTACAACTGTGCAATATAAACTGAATAGACGTGACGCTTCACAAAGTCAGCCTCACCAAATAAACTCTAACATTGCAATTTTGTTGAAACACATTTGGCGCCTTCTGATAACTATCTTAAACTCATAATTAAAGTTGAATATACACATGCATATCCCAAAGATAGGCACAACTCCAAAAATTGTAACTACCGCTAAAAAAATTACACAACACAACTGAATCTTCATATTTGAGTCTGCATGTATGAATAAAACATAAACAACATGTCTACAACATGAATATAACCGTGCAGGGCTTAATAGAATCATTTTGATAAGTACATACAAAACACTACTATATATTATATTTTTTCATCAATGACAAACATACAATCATCTAGCTGCCAGAAGTAAATCTCCAACAATCTCCCCCTTTGAAATTGATGGCAACATATGATATTAAAAACATCTTCAGCACATGGTGTCTTCTTTATTTTTACAATCTTCTCAATATCCTCATCAAAGATTCCTCTACACTACTTCAGCACCTTTGTCTGTGTTTATACTCCCCAAAGTATATGCTCCCCCTTACTACATACTCCCCCTTTGACATCAATGGAAAAGGGTGCCATAAACAATTAGGCATAGGTACTACTCCAAAAGTAGAGTAGTCAACCACTCATCAGTCACTATGGACTGATGTTTTTTCAAATTTATCTAATCAGACTCAGGAGAGGTAATTAATCCCAACTTCTCCCTGAGATACTCAAAATTTTCTTTTGATAAAGGCTTTGTGAAAATATCTGCCAATTGTTCTTTGGTTCTCACATAGTCCAATTTTACTTCATTATCTGCAACTTTTTCTCCTAGAAAATGGTATTTGATCTCAATATGTTTTTTCTTTGCGTGCATTACAGGATTCTTGGACATGTTTATAGTAATAGTGTTATCAGAGTGAATAACAATAGGATAATCAACCTGTATACCAAAATATTTAACCATCTACTTTATCCAAACAATTGTTAAACATTCCAATGCTGCTGCAACATATTCAACTTATCCTATCGATTGAGAGATACAATTCTGCTTCTTTCTTACCCAAGAAACCAATCTATCTCAAAGAAATACTTCTCCTCCAAAACTAATCTTCCTATCATCAATACAACTTGCCCAATCTGCATTTGTATACACATGATGTTGTACATTTTCTGATTTAGGATACCATAAACCATAGTCTATAGTTCACTTTAGATATTTGAATATTCTCTTTATTACCATTAGGTGATTTTATTTTGGTTCAGCTACAAATATACCAACAATGCCAACTGCACTAGGTATGTCTGGTCTAGATTGAGTAAGATATATAAGCTTTCCAATCATAGATTTGTACAATGTCTTGTCAACTGCTGCGAAATCATCTTCTTTAGAAAGCTTGCTTCCTATTATCATAGGAGTGCATACTAGCTTACAGTCTTCCATCTTGAAAGTCTTCAATATTTCCTTCACATATTTGGACTGATTTATGAATATTCCTTTATCTTTCTGCTTTACATTCAATCCCAAAAAATATTTTTTAGGACCAGTCATGGTCATTTCAAATTCATTCTGCATTTCTTTTGCAAATTCTACACTAAGCTTGTCATTACATCCAAATATAATTTCATCAACCAATATGGAAAAAACTAATCATCCATCAGGTGTCTCTCTTATGAATAGGTTAAAATCTTCTTCTCCTTTCTTAAATCCAATCTTGGTAAGATAACCATCTAGTCTCTCATACCAAGCTCCTAGGGCCTGTTTAAGTCCATAGAGTGCTTTCTTCAATCTGCATACCATGTCTGGTTTATTTGATAGATTAAATCCTTCAGGCTATTCTATGTAGACTTCTTCCTTCAAGTCACCATTCAGAAAGGCTGAATTGACATCCATTTGATATACTTTGAAGTATTTGAATGTAGCATAGGCCAAGAATAAATTAATGGCTTCTAGTCTTCTCATAGGGGAAAATGTGTCAGTGTAATCTATCCCTTCCCTCTGCGCCTATCCTTTAAACACTAGTCTTTCTTTGTTTCTGACCACTGTACCATCTTCATTCATCTTGTTCCTAAATACCCACTTTGTTCCAATCACATTTTTGTCACTAGGTCTAGGAACCAATTCTCATTTATCATTTTTGATTATTTGATCTAATTCTTCTTCCATTGCTTTCTTCCAATCAGAATCCTTGCATAAATATTAAACACTTAAAGGTTCAATTTATGAAAGTAAACATACCTCTTCATCCACTGTTAAAATTTTTGCTTTAGATCTAGTCAAAACACTGTTGCTCTGATCTCCAATGATATCATCTTTTGAATGATACCTAGATGTGAATTTTGAAACTTTTGGTGTGACATCCTCATCTATAATTTGTGATACTTCTTTGCTTGATTCAGGTTCATTACATGATACATCAATGCAATCAAACATTTCTTCAATAATAGTGTCTTTACTGTTAGGCCTCGGTTCATCCTCAATCATAGGTGCATATTCATAGTACCTCTCTTGAACCATGAACTTCTCATCAATCTTTACATGAGTACTTTCAATTATCTTCTTTAATTTTAAATTGAAACATCTGTATGCTTTGCTTTTAGTAGAATAACCAAGGAAAATACCTTCATCACTTCTAGCATCAAACTTGTGAACACCATCATCTCTCTCAATGTATCACTTCCTACCAAAGATTCTGAAGTATTTTACAGTAGGTACATTACCAAACCAAAGTTCATAAGGTGTCTTATATGGGCCTGGTCTTAGTTGTGTTATGTTGATAGTATAGACTGTTGTATTGACTTTTCCTTCAATCATAATAGTGCAGTATCAAGTATGATCATGTTCTTTCTTTCTACTATCCCATTCTACTAAGGGGTTCTGGGTGCACTCAACTCTCTTTTGATTCCATGTTCTTCACAGTAGTCATAAAAATGGTTAGAGGTGAATTATCCTCCTATATCTGATCTTAGACATTTTATTTTTAATCTGGATTCATTCTCAACTTTGGATTTGAATATTTTGAACTTCTCAAAGGCTTCAGACTTCTCCTTTAAGAATGAAACCCACATCATCCTTGAAAAATCATCAACAAACAAAATGAAATACATTTCTCCATAGTATGATCTTGTTTGAGTAGGACCACATAAATCTGTATGCACTAGGTCTAACTTGTTTTAAGCTGAGTTCTGCTTTCTTCTAAAAGAGCTCCTTACATGCTTTCCCATAACACATTCCCTACATATTGTGTCAACTACTTTTGCAATACTTGGAAGGTCTCTAACTACCTTGACATTACTTATATTTACTATATTGTCAAAAATGATATGACGTAGTCTCTTGTGCCATAACCAACTGTCATCCACTTTTGCAACAAAAAAAATTACATCTGAATTGAGCTGAAAAACATTACCTTCTTTTTTTGAGGCTGATGCAATCACGTCTCCTTTTTTACTAATAATTCATTTGTTGTCTTTTAATTCCAAATGATAACCTTTGTCAAGTAGCTATCTAGCACTTAGTAAGTTGTGATGTAATCCATCGACATACAAAACATCATCTGTCTTGTTCTTTCCATCCAGGGTGATAGATCCTCTTCCTATGATAGGTTTGGGAGTATTATCTCCACATCTAACCATACCACCTTTGTACTTTTCTAGATGAACAAATCTATCTTTATCACCTGTCATGTGGTGAGAGCATCTATTGTCAATGCTCCAATCAGCTCTGATGTCTGCTTTGGAAATTAGGGCTAACTCCCGTGCTTCCTTTTCATCTTCAATGTCCATTTCCTCAAGCAATTTTTCCATCTCTTTAAGGGCAATGAATCCAATTTCATCTTCTCTTGAATCTTCATCAGTTACACCTTTAGCATGATAGAATTCCTTTCTATATTTTGGTTTATAATCAGATCTGAATTTCTTTACTCTTGTAGGACACTTGGATGCAAAGTGGCCAATCTTACTACATGAAAAACATTTGAATGTCAACTGTCCTTCATACTTTCCTTTTCCTTTTCTTTCCTTCTTAGCAATCATATCAATGATTTCTTCAATTTCTTCATCAACTTATTCTTTCTCATTATTGTTAGATATGTGTACAGGTTTCTTACCATGGACTGAGGCTTTGAAGGTTGTTTCACTTTTGGGTTCAGTCTTCAATCTTGATATCTGAAATGTAGAGATTTTACTAATCAAAGTCTCTCTCTTGAAGTCTTGTGAAAATTGCATGGTTTCATCTACAATATTAATCTTGTTATCATAGTCTTCTATTAAATTAGTCATCAGCTTGTCCATTATGTCTTCTTCTGATATTTCTCCACCATTGTTTCTCATTCCAGAAACTGCTTCATTTATCCTCTAATTGTAGGCTCTGATGTTCTCTTCAGGTAACATCTCAAGATTCTTGTATTTATTTTTCCATGTCTTCTTATACACATTCTTTGCTTGGATATCTCCTTCAAACATGTCTTCTAAATACTTTCATATTGTGTATGCCTTGTCTACTTTCTTGATCTCAGAGAATTCACTGTCAGATAGTGCACTTATAAGGGTTTCTTTGGAAACTGCATTAGCTATGAATGTATCCTTTTGTTTACTAGTACCATCATCTCTTGAGAGGTATTTTAGAAAGGGAATAACAAATTGTTGTGTGGCTATCTCAAAGATGTCAAAACCAACACACTGTAGATGTGTTATCATTTTGTTCTTCCAATCCAGATAATTCTCTCCATAGAACTTAGGACTCTCTTTTCTGAAGTATGCCATATGATCTACCTTAAGCTGTTAGGCTTTCTCTTCAAGGCACTTGGCTCTGATACCAATTGTTAGAATAGTCCCAAAGGATAACTGAGAGGAGGGGGGGTGAATCAGTTATCAGCTAATTAAATTCTTTTCTTATTTTTAATTCTGGAATACAATAAAGTAAATGCACATTCAGATAACACAATAGACAACACCACAATTTGGTTACGGGGAAACCAAATGGTAAAAACCCCAGTAGGAATTAACACCCACAATGAACTATACTTGTTTATTATAATCCCCATTAGAAGATCTTGCATCCCTATTAGGATTTGTTCTTTACAATGCAATAAGTATAGTGACCTGGTTAAGGGTCTGACCTTGTTAGGAGTCTTTTACAAATAACCCTATTAAGGGTGAGGACTCACTGTCCAAAAGCTCACTGCTTCAATGGTGAAGGCTACAACCTTTTGTAGAACAGATATGCACTATATCTGATGATGAACTCCAGAGTAGACCTTCTTTTCTTGATCATTTCCAATGTATTGTAATCTTTCACTTCTTCACATAGATCCTTGATGAATGAAACACAATTGATATTCTGCTCTGTACTTTTTCTATCTCTTATCTTCTCATTCACACTTAGTGTTTCACAAATGAACTACTATAAGTATCTTCCTCAAAGTATGAGATCATGGGACCTATTAGAAAACTCTTCATAACATCTTTGTCATCTTAACTAATCAAACAAGCATAATTACAACTACACAATATAAACTGAATAGACGCAACGCTTCACAAAGTCGGCCTCACCAAATTAAGTCTAACATTGAAATCTTGTTGAAACACATTTGGCTTCTTTAGATAACTATCTTAAACTCATAATTAAACTTGAATATACACATGCATATCCTAAATATAGGTGCAACTCAATAACTAATGCAATACATTGGCTATGTATAGACAAACTCCAAAAACTGTAACTGTCGCTAACAGAATTACACAACACAACTAAATATTCATATCTGAGTCTGTGTGTATGAATAAAACATAAAAAACATGTATACAACATGAATATAACCATGCATGGCTTAATAGCATCATTCTGATAAGTACATACAGAACGCTATTGTATATTATATGTTGTCATTAATGACAAACATACAATCATTTAGTTGCCAGAAGTAAATATTCAACATTCATGACTCTTGTAGTTGGTTTCGAATAACGATATTCTTTGTGGTGGTTCCATGTCTTCACAAATCTGTAACAAGGGTTGCCTCATCATAAGGTATATACCTTCATATGGTGCAAGTTCCTTTGAAGAGGAAGTGGTCCTTCGATTGTATTCATGGGTTAGTTGCACTCTCCTTTCACCTTGGTGATTGGATCCCATCTTTTCAAGGCATCTTCTAGCATGGTGTCCTAGTTGATTACAATTGTGACATCTTAGTAGGCCATTTTTTCTTCCACCAAATACTCATCTCCCAAAAGGTCTCATTCCTCTAAAGTTTCCTCTAGATATTTATTCTCCTTCCTCCTTATCTTCTTGTCTTTGTTCTCAAAATTGTTTTTGGGACTGCCCTCTCCCAAAAGAGTTTCCTCTTCCTCTAAAGTTTTTTTTACTATTTCCATTGCCTCTTCCTCTATTTTTTTTCTCCTTCCTTATCCTTATTTTATCGTCCACATTTAATGCTAATTAATAACATTTATGAAATTTTATTATTGTCTACAAAATGTGGTTTGTGAGCCTTGAGAAGGAATTGGGATTTTATAGTTATTTTGGCATTCTCCTGATAGGGTATTTGGTCCACCTTCACCCCATGTTTTTGGGTCATTTTGAGACCCTTTGTGAAACCTTAGAAGGGAATTCTTATTGAATTAGTTAGATTCTCGTTTCTATTTTATTTTTGTATAACCTATCTATTCTTGGCTCCCCAAGCTTGGGGGTGGCCTCTTAAAGGTCTAGGATAGGAGTTGAGCTCCCATGGTCAAGTTAGAGAATTATTATTGTAGGTTATGCATATGGGACATGAAGATAAAAGATGATGTGAAGGAAAGAAATGAAATTCTTTGCAAAACATGTATTCTCTCATTTTTGATCATTTGTAAAAGTTTTATTTCATTGAAAAATGAAATATTCTATATGCAACTATGTGGGTATGTGCAGGATCATGGTATGTCAAAAAGTGGCGATGTGAAAAAGAAGTCTTGATTGGTAGACTAATTAAAAACCAATAATAAATTTGAAATGGTATAAAATAAAAATTAAATCTAAAACATGTGTCACATTATATGCTTCCCCTACTATAAGAAAAAAAAATATTTTTTTAAATTTGATGAAGTTCAAACAAATTTAAGGTGGTCAAACATGAGAGTTTTTATATTCTAGAAAATTTGTAGAAGAAAAATCTTAATTAATTATTTACTTCAAAAACTATTTACAAAAAAATATGCATCACATCCGAACATGAGTCTACTACTTATATCTAGACTCTAGTAAAAAATTATTATTGTTTGATTGTGTTTAAGGTGGCCAGACATACACCTTCTTCTAATCTTTTTATTCCTAATTGATAGACTGATTGAAAAGTAGCTATAACTTTCAAACTGTATAACATTTTTAAAATATGAAACATGATTCAGATTCTCTGTTTTTCCTATTATAATAAAAAAATAAAAAAAATTCAATTTGATGAAGTTTAGACTAAGTTAAGGTGGTCAGACAAAGGATTTTTTATATTCTGGAAAAGTTGTAGTAGAAAAATCATAATTAATTATTTACTTGGAAAAAATTACATAAAAATATACTCCACATACAAACATGAGTCTACTACTTATATCTAGAATCTTGTAAAAAATTATTATCATTTGATTGTGTTTAAGGTGGTATATTAAAAACTAAATTCTAAATTCTAAATTATTATCATCTGATTATTTTCATACTACTGCATTGAAATTTGAAATTTTACCATATAGAATATTTTTTTTAAAGAAGGGCTAGTATATTAGAAACTAAATTCTATTTTCTACAAATTCTCTTGTTACACATTTTTGATATAAGATTGATAATTTGTGTAATTTTTTACATCAACTTTCCTAACCATGATTTTCTAAATTTTCATTGCCACTTAAGGCCTAGTTTGGCATACCGTTATCCTACACATACCCATGTAATAGATAGATTTTGGAAGTTTAGACATAAATTTGAAAAGAGGAATTTGTTGGTTTTAAAAGTTGTATGTTTTGAGAAAAAATTGTATTAAAATTCTCCTTAAGAAATATACATATGAAAGCATGGTATTTCCGTATTCTTTAGATATTACAAAAGTAGCTTTGCATTCAAAATATATTTTAACCATGCAGAGAAAACATTTACATTTTCCATTGTAAAACTTGCCACTTCCATTACACAAAAAAAGGAAGTAACCTTAACGCTTTCTAAGGAAATTAGTTGTTTATTATTGCATAGTTTATTTCATAAATTTTTTTATATAAATTTAATGCTGAATTTTACGATAGAAAGTTAGCAAAGTGTAAAAGAGTGGATATGCAATCTAGTTTTGATTTCGGCCAATAGACAACATGTAGAAAATAATAGATTAATTATTTCTTTGGTTGCCAAAACTACATAAAACACATATGCATTTGATGTATTCTTACAAATGTTAGTATATATGGAAAATATACCAATTCATGTATACACATACTTAGTGTTAGATGGCTTTCTAAAATACTCATTTGACAAAAACAAAGAGAAAACAAATACTTTCAAACTAGATGTATTATTTTCATCTACAAGCATGTATTTACCATTTCAAAAAATAAAAAGGAAAATATTCCATTACCTATGTATGTATATACCAACATGTATATATATACATGTATAATTAAGTATTAAGATATACCTTAAATTCTGACACACACACACACACACACACACACACACACACACACACACACACACACACACACA
>MU226669.1:129356-143174 GCA_018584345.1 Thuja plicata
ATATACATATATATATATACATATATATATATATACATATATATATGAAATTGATCTAACATCTAGTAGCATCCATGACAGTAAATAGATAACACAATACACACAATTTGGTAACCTAGAAACCCAAATAGGGAAAACTAGGGTGGGGATGACACCCAAAAATTCTTCACTGCTGCAGCAATAAAGTGTGCCTAATAGGGCTATAAAATTTTGATTACAATATGCAATCTACCTGGTTAAAGGTTTGCCTTATTAAAAGCTTTAGATCATTACAATCTACCTTGTGAAAGGATTTGAACTTATAGTAAAGTAAGCACTCTGCTAAGAGATTTAGAAAGGTCTGCTAGAACCACTCTATTAAGAGATTTCACCTGCTAAACTTGTTAGAATGTCTCAAGTACTGATCCTTTGATGTGCACTTGGATGTTGATAACGGATATGTTCTTTACAATACCTTTTTTGATCTTATAAATTGATATGTTTTTACTCAGCTGTTCACTAATATGTCACTTTGCTAGATCTATGCTTTCTTCACAAAATAACCCTCTGCACATCTCTAATGAATGCACACCCCTCTTCTCTCTATATAAAATTAAGGTAAGAAGCAATCTTAAATATCTTTATGAATTTGGCAACGAGATTTAGATCAATGATCAAGATATAATACTTATGCCTCCAAGGCATTCTTATTTTTTGATTAGCTTCATGCCATGCATAGGATAAAACAATTAAATGCATAATTAAATCCATAGATAATATTAAATGCTTACATATATCGGCCCAAAACTCTCATAATTCAGCCAAAACATTTTACCATAAAGTTTGTGTCATTTCTGACATGTATGTCAAAAATTTCTTGCTCGGCACTTAAGTGTCATGTTGGTTGACATGGACTTGCTGGGTAGCTCGGCATCTATGATTTTCTCTTCTTGGAAACAACTTTCCAGGTATCTCAGCCTATAGTATTTTATCTCGGCCATAGTGGTAGCTAACCAAAACTACCTAGATATATGACTAAGTGTGGACACTAAATGATCAACAAAAACTTAGAGATTAACAATCTCCCCTTTGATATTTAGTGTAAAAAACATTTATCATTTTTTTTACATCCAAAAAACTACTTAAGTACATACAGTACTCCCCCTTTGATTATACTTGATACTATACATGGCTTCAGAAAAAATATTATACCTTCAGCTCATCTATTCCTTCCTTTCCTAATTCCCCCTTATTTTTGTCATTGATAGATAGAGGGGTTAAGTTGTACTTATCCAAAAACTATTTTTGAAGATGTAGAATCAGTACAAATGAAGTATCCCAGCTATCTTTAACAAACTTCATAACTTCCAACTTAATTCTAGCTCAGCGGCTAGACTTACCAAACTTTTTGCAGTAGAGAGATGAGAGTCTCTCTTTACCAATTCTCTTGCAACTGTAAGTTATTTTTGAATAATCTCCAAATAAGGTATCAGATTAGCCTGAATCGTAATCAATTTTTGCCTGATTCGGCCATCTTCAATAATAAGCTCAGATAACCTCCTTTATGTATGAGTTAACTTATTGAAATGAATGGAGCTAGAGCTAACATCCATGCTCAGTGAACTTGCAGTTGACTTCATATACAGGTCTAATTTCTAAATTAACTGTTGATTTTCTTTAGTAAAGAATGATTCCTCACTTAGTCTCTTGTACAAAGAAAATACATTATTTGCAACTTATTCTAAAATTTCAATGAGAGAATAAAGTTCAACCTATTTTGTAGATATCTCATCAGATATCTTTTCCAGTACATTATTCTCAAACTTTCTCTCAGACCATTGTAATAGTTTGTCATTAGCCCCAATATTATCATCAATCACCTTTTGTACAATGTGAACTAGCTATTCTAGTATAGGTGCCTGGTCATTTACATCATCCATATCAAAAGCTTTTACAAAATATCTTTGATATCATGCAGAACTTGTTTTTGCTTCTGTTCTCTCTTCATTTCTTCATGTCTCCTCTTCCTCTTTAAAAGTTATTGAAGGGTCTGAATCTTCTCATATGAAAAATTCTCAGGATCCCATTTAGGAATCACAATGACTTCATCTAATGTGACATTTAGACCTGGTGACTTATTCCTATTTATCTTCCTCCTTTTGGGCTCAAGTGAGTTGTCATTCAACTCAGTTTCAATGATTTCCTTTCCTTTGTCAGTAAGCAATTCAATTGCTGACTTCATCTTAATCAATATTTCCTCTTGGTCATGTAAATTCCCCATTTTTGGTCTAGTGGGGGTAGATGAAGCAGAGTGTGGTAGGTTTACCAACACTTGTATAGTCTCCAGTTCTTTAGGCTTGTCTCCAGTTCCTTCCATTTTGTCTTTGCTATCTAATAATGTCTGAGAAACCTCTAAAATAGGTGGATTTTGAGTATTTACCTCTTAATCTTCTAGATTTTCTTTCTCAGCTCCTTTCTCTTCATTTTTTTCTTCATCGACCTTAGTAGCCTTGATAGGCAATTCAATAATTATGTCTATCAACTCATCCTGATCCTCGGCATCCATATTGCTAATATTATCCAGTGTAGTATCAATGGAACTATCCATTGTTGATTCTAAATTTTTCTCTTCGCCTATTTATTTTGATGGTCCAGACCCTATTTTTCCTTATTCAGTGGTGGTCTGCTTACAGGTTCCTTCATCTATTTTCTTCTCTTTTAGGACTGACAACCCAAAAATCTCCTTCCAAATCAGAGTACTTTTTTGTACTACTCCTTCAATATCATTCTTTAAAATAGCATAAGCTTTACTTTTAGGTACAAACTTTTGATTATACTGTTCAATAAATTTTTCTTTCTATTTCTTTGTCAAGTCTAGGCTGACTCTAGCCAAAGTTGCTTCCCTTATTTGCCTTTCAGTCATCAATGCAAATTCCCATTTACTAGATAAGAAATCATAAATTTCTGTAGGGACATTATTCCCTATCTCTATAGGTGTCAATTTGGATGTACACATCATGTCTAATAGAGATTCCTGTATCTTGACCTTATTCTCTATACTTTGCTTATCATATTTGACAAATTTAAATCTAGATAACCCAGTTGAACTTCTAATATTATTGCATACCTCATCAATGTATGTAGAATTTTTGAATGATGTTTTAGGTATGTTGCTCAGCACATTAGTTTCTATCTCCTCATCTTCTTCATCACTCAAGATCAGCCTCCTTTTCCTTGGTCTTTTGGAAAAAATGCTTGGCACAACCTTGGTTTTGACTTGTTTATTCTTCCATGAGCTTCTCTCAGCAGCATTCTTCCTTGTGTATATAGATGTTTTCACCATAAGAGGTCAAATAGCTGATGCCCTGGCCCTTGGTCTATTTGCAGTAGGAAGGGCAGCCTAAGGTTTGAATTTGCTTACTTTGGTTGCCTTCACACCCATTGGCTGTTTCCCTTTCCCCTTAACAACTACATCTTCTTCAGACTCAATTTATTCTTCTTCTTCACTAGATATGTCCTCTCCTTGTCTAGTAGTTAAGCCTAGAGATGCATCCTCTGCTTCCTCATCACTAGCAATGCCAACCATCTTCTTTAGATTATTGACAATATTTTTCCTCTTCCTTTCCATGGTGCCAGCCTTTAGGCTCATAGAAATTTTGGCCTTGTCTTTTTCATAATTACCAAAATGTTTAACAATATTGTGAATTTCCTCTGCTAGTAAAGTTTTTATGGCTATAAATGTTTCATCTATGTTTACTTCATAAGGTAATGGCCTTAACCATGGTACCCTAGGTACTATAGCCTGAACATAAGTGTAATCTATGTCTACAAGAAAACACACATCCTCATAATTATGTTCAACTAATGAACAAGGAATTTTGCTTCTCGGTCTCATACTTTTCTTGAGCTCCACAAAGTATGTTCCCATTACATTATCAAAATTTTCACCTAATTGTTGAATCAGTACATTTATCTATTGGGTGATAAGTCTATCTTTTTTCCATACTATGTCTCCAAAGGTAGGAGAAGTCTTCTGAATATAGAAAAATATACAGACAAGCAAGGATCCAAACTTACACACATAAATATTCACTTTCTTGATTGATGCAAGGTTCTCGGCAAGTTGTGTTAGCTATAGCTCAGCTAGGTCATATGTGTGATCCTTCTTGATGATTTTCTATTCTTGGTCGACTGCAACACAAGGCACACTGTCCAGTCAGCTTGATTGATAGAACTTGTGAGCTATAACCCTTACTGGAAAATCAAGTACCAAGTCTTTGATGGTGGAAATTTTCATTCCTCTCTTGTTCTAGATGGCTTTAGTGAACTTCTCTATGTCTTCTTTACTTTGACATTTCATGGTCTTTTTGTCGTTGATAGTAGGCTAACTAGTTACACAACATATGATATCCTTGGTAATCTTTATTGGTCCATTCTCCAACCAAATTCTCATATCATGTACCCTGCTAAGAACAATTTTGATCCATTCATCCATGAAATTCCTTGGAAACTCAAGTGCTCGAGTTAACCCTCTCTTGGCTAGATGATTGTGTTTGGGTCTTAGGGTTCCATCTGTGCATAGTTTCCCATAGGATTCCCTCAGCTCATGGTCTCCAACTTCACTGATTTTACACATGTAACATGCCCTAATATCGTGAATCATAAGTACCTTCAGAGGGATCAAAGATAGGGCTCCAGTCAGATCACCCTTGATAGCGTTCTCAAGAATGGCTCAAAATTTGGGAGGGGCACAAATGTCACTCCTCACCAATTGAAATTCTCTCAATTCCATATCCATTCCCTTAGATGGTGTAGGTGAACTAGTGGGCATGATTTCAAGAGTAAAGGGTTTCAAAGATGAAACAGAGTACCTCGGTAACTGTCAAAGTTCACACTTTTGCTGAATGGCCGATGACACATAGTAGAATTGTTTGAAAATCTCTCCTAAAATCAAGCTCACCAATGCTTCAACACTTCCAAAAATATCAAATCACAAGATGAAATGAATCATGAATGGTTCATTCCTTTATAGGCTTCGAGGATTAGAAAGTAGGTTTGTAATAAATGTTCTTTCTATCACAGTTAGTACAAAATAGTTGTCCTCAGTCGGCTTTGACAATCTCTCAATCACAACCCAAACTAGCTCAGCACATATGTTGACAAGCTCGGTCTTAGTATAATACTGATGCTCGGCACCTCTAGTGCTTAAATGACTTTTCTCGCTACTTTATCTTTCAAATATGTCTTGATGCATCTTATCATATGCAGATATGGACTTTGGCATAGTATATGTTAGGAACTAATGTCAGATATGAAATTTAAATACAGTTCCTTACATACCTCATTTGCTTAGATAGTAATTGTGTGATCACCTAATCCAGTGGATTGGGTGACCTCAGCTTTAGTAGTTTCACTTCTTCTCAGTTATGTTTTCCTTACCCATGTCTAGTTCATCTGTGCTCTAATTTCCTCAACACTAGGAGCAGGTACTCTTGTCTTGCACTCTCTCTTAGTATGACCAATTTTGAAACAACTAAAACAAACTAGGCTTCCATTCATCCAACTCTTAGATCTTCCTATAAAATGTGTCTTTATGCAGTCTTTAGGTACATGTCCATACTCTTCACAGTAATGACAACTTTTCCTTGTGTTATAGTCCCAATTGTAATTTTTTCCTTTCCTTGGTGCTTTAGCTTGTGTCTTTGATGTCCATTGTTGTTTATCATTAGATCTACAATCTTGTGCTTTACATCCAAATTTTTGACAGTTGTAATAATATCAATTGATTCTTGATGTGGAAGGTGCATCATTTGTCTTAGCCCAATATTCATGTGCTTTATGTCCAAACTTCTTACAATTAAAGCAATAACCATTGAACTTGGGTTTAGGATTGGACTTACCATTCTTGCTTCAGTAGATGTTTTTTGTATGTCCTAATTTTCTACAGTGATGGCACACAGGTTTGTTTTTCTTTGGCTTTGCATTCTTCTTTTCACTAGTCTTAGATGATTCTCCTTTCTTAGTAGATGTCTTTTGTTCAGTGTGACCTAATCTAGAAGAATATTTTGATCTCCTTGATGCTTGCATAAAGTTCTCAAAATGAGTCAAAGCTTCATTAGGTTTATTCAACCTTTCATTCAGTTCTTTCTCAGATCTCAATTCATCCTTCAATAGACTATTCTCAGATCTCAAATTCATTATTTCGATGTCTTTCCTATTGATCTCTTGATTTGCAAGTAGCAGTTGATTCACCATGTCAACCTAATTGTTTTTCATCATTTGTACATCATGTGTCCTTTCATCAAGTCTGACAATCATCATTCTTTTATCTTCTGTAGCCACAGCTTTTTCATCTTAGGCTTTCTTCTTTTGTTGCACTACTTCACACGGTCTTACTATCTGCATTTCTTGTTCTCTTTTCAGGTTCCTGACTTCTTCACACAGTGGATTGCTCTTATCCAGTAGATATGAAATTGTTACATCGCTCTCAGTAGAATCTCCATTCTAAGATAGATTTGCAGTGTCTTCTTCCTAATAATGAATATCATTCTTTTTTTTTTCCAAATATTTCCTAGATGTCAATTAATTTCTCAATTTCTGTCTAGCTGTCTCAAGTTGATGTAAAGCTAGCTGAATTTCAATCTTCTGATTCTCAATGACTTTACCAAATTTGTAAATCTCCATCTCCAGATCTGTACTCTTAGGCTGATTAGAAATTCTTATGGGAGAACTAAGCTCTGATACCAATTGTTGGAAATATAATAATGGGAAAGCAAGATATTGAGAGGGGGAGGGTAGGTGAATCAGATGTTGAAATTTAATCACTTTAAAATGAACTGATCCACAAACATATATATATGAAATTTA
The DNA here is from genome assembly GCA_018584345.1 of Thuja plicata. Taxonomy (NCBI): domain Eukaryota; kingdom Viridiplantae; phylum Streptophyta; class Pinopsida; order Cupressales; family Cupressaceae; genus Thuja; species Thuja plicata. The sequence continues at coordinate 136,203 of MU226669.1, forward strand.
TCTAACATTTAGTAGGATCCATGACAGTAAATAGATAACACAATACACAGAATTTGGTAACCCAGAAACCCAAATAGGTAAAAATGGTGTGGGGATGACACCCACAAATTCTTCACTACTGCAGAAATAAAGTGTGCATGTTAGGGCTACAAAATTTTGATTACAATATCCAATCTACCTGGTTAAAGGTCTACCTGGTTAAGAGATTTAGATCGTTACAATCTACCATTTGAAAGGATTTCAACTTATAGTAAAGTAAGCACTCTGCTAAGAGATTTAGAAAGGTCTGCTAGAACCACTCTGTTAAGATATTTCACCTACTACACTTGTTAGAATGTCTCAAGTACTGATCCTTTGATGTGCACTCTCATGCTAATAATGGATCTCCTCTTTACAATACATTTTTTGATCAAATAATCTAATATGTCTTTACTCAAATGTTCAATGCTTTATCACTCTGCTAGATCTATGCTTCCTTCACAAAATAACCCTCTGCACATCTCTAATGAATGCACACCCTTCTACTCTCTATCTAAAATTAGGGTAAGAAGCAATCTTATATATGTCTATGAACCTGGCAATGAGATTTAGATCAACAATCAAGATCTAATACTTATGCCTCCAAGGTATTCCAATTTTCTGATTGGCTTCATGCCACGCATAGGATAAAAAAATTAAATTCATAATTAACTCTGTAGAGAATATTAAATTCTTACATATGTCACCCCAAAACTCTCATAAGTTGGCCAGAATAGTTTACCTTAAAGTTTGTGTCATTTCTGACATGTATGTCAAACATTTCTTGCTCAACACTTAAGTCTCCTGTTGCTTGGCTTGTACCTTTTGGGTAGCTCAGAATCTATGATCTGCCCTGCTCGACAACAAATTTTTGAGTAGCTCAGCCTATATTTTTTTAACTCGGCCACAGTGGTAGACGACCAAAACTACCTAGATAGATGACTAAGTGTGGACACTAAATGATCAACAGAAACTTAGAGATTAATAAGAAGTTCATGAGAATCAGAAGGAAGAGTTAATCAATATTCTAAGGGAGAGAAATTGATTACATATGACATATCCATCTAAGGGAGGGAAGTAAAAAAGGGAGAGAGTTCAAACAAAGAGAAAGTTTGCTATCAAAGGAAAAAAATATTATCAAGAAGAGGAACAATCAAGGCATAGCAAATATCAAAATAGAGATATCAGATGATACATATATCCATTGAATGGATTGAATATTGGAGACAACCACTCTACATGAAACAAATCTAATCTATTTTTGAGGTTACCGAGAGCCAAACATTTGTAATAGTTACATTAGGAAATCTTGATGAAAATGTGTATTTCATATTGTGTTAGTGATAGTATAGTATGATAATGTAGTATGTTGTCATCAATGCCAAAGGAGAGATTGATGACATGTAACTGATTGAATATTTGACGATGTTAAGTTGATCACCAAAATGCAGAAGGATAATGAAAGACATTATAAAAGTTAAGGGATTGTATTATCATTGACATCAACTTGATATAATATAATTAGTTATAATCAAAGTGTTAAAGACTTCAGAGAATCATTTAGAAAAATATTATGCTTTTAGTAATGCATAAAAGACAAGTATTCACAGTATGACTTCAAACACTAATGATCAGTGAACATAGACAGACGGAGATCATTGAAAGTCAAGTCATAGTGATGTCTGACAAAGAACACTAACGAGCATTACCAACAAGAAAAATCACAAGCATTACCGATGGACAGAAACATAGTTTAAATTGATAGAGAAGCCCGAGGAGAACTATAGTATTGACTGAAGCTATCAAAGAGTTAAACACTGAAATTAACTTGAGTTTAGAAATGACAAAATATCTAGCTACCAGAGCTAAATATAGACTTAACTGGTATTTATCTTTGTTTTCATCGACAAGATAAAGCCAGAGATAAGTAATGGATTTAAAGCTTTTTGTCCAGTTGGCAAGAAGATCTCAACGAGATAAAATATGAGTTTTTCTTTATATCTAATTGGTGAGAATTGTGGATCACGCCAAGATCAAGAAAATAAATAACCTAACAATGGTGATATCATTTCTATAAAGAGACAACTCGATTAATTGTGAATTGGTGTGGTGGGTGAGTAAATGAAAAGAGGATGTTGAAGATAAAATGATGAAGAGAAAGTTCACACAGTCCTGATCAATGAAGCTGAGGAAAGAGATAAAATTTTCTATAGACATCGAGCAATAGAGCACAACATCACCGAGCAAATCAAAGTGCAAAAAAGGTATAAACTAAGATATATTGATCAGAATAGTTTTATGAGATTATAACAGATCTGAAAATATGCAGGTATAAGTTGTATATGTGAACATATCATACAGTTTTATTTTAACCATTGATTCAGAAAGTCTCTTAACCGAGAAGGATTTAAAGATCCTTTCTATATTGAGATACATCCCAATGAGTATAAAAAATTTTGATCATAAAGATAGAATGAGATGCCGGATACCTATTGACAGGCCAAGTGAGTGTTTTATCAAGGATAGTAGCATAGAGATGCCTATATAAAGTAATGGGATAAAATTTTAAATCCTCTAACAAGGTCACACCTAACATTGTTTTTGTAACCTTTAATAGGGTTGGCTCTTCACCGAGCTCACTTTAGAACAGTGAAAATGTCTGGTTACTACTCCCAAGTGGTTTTTCCCTTAGCAGAGTTTCCATGTTAAAAATCCATGTTTCAATGTCTTTATGATTCATTACTTTATTTTTTTACATTATACTTAACTTAATTGGATTGATCGGTGTACTCTAGATAATTTACTATCTTTTGGTAAATTAACAAACTCCTATTCGGTAAACATATAGTAGAAGGTTTTACAAAGCATTCCGAGGAGTAGTAATTTGATATAAGTGTCACAAAGTTGACTATACTGAAGTATATGACTCTATTTACTATTTTCATTATGGCAACAAAGTCATATGAAGTTTTGGAGTCAGTAAACATTATCAGAAGATCAGAAATTGGCTAAGTATAGAAAACAGGACGAAGCAAGGACCAGACTGTTATAGTTTTGATTAGCGTGTGTTCATTTGTTATCCAAATGATATGTGCCTTTGAAGATAAGCTTATGAGTATGTTTACATGATAATTATAAGAGAGCATGATCAGATCTGCAAGTATGAAGAAGATACAACCAATTGAAGAGGTATAGCCAGTGAATGCCAGAACAGGATAGAGATCATGGAAAGAGCTGACAGAGATTGTTTTGGCGTGGAAGTTGCACTCATCCTCAGGACTTGCACTTTTAGATTAGTCATTCTTAGTGACCTAAAAATATATGGTTAAAATTTCATGACTTGATTCATCTAGGATAATTAGTTAGAGATATTTTGGTGAAGCGGACTGTGTGGAAAGACGTGTCTATTTGGTTTAAGTAAAGCAATTATAATTAATGTTAATTTGACTTAATGAAGGGTTGCGTAGTTATGTAAGTGATCAAGATACATGGTAAAATGTTTCCTAAAGCTGACATGTTCATTTCCTTTGAGGAATTACTTATAGAAGGTCATTTTTGATGGGAAAAGTTGTGGAAGCCAGAGATAAGAAAAAGCAGAGTAGAGTGTAAGAGAAGCAAAGATATGTCTATCATATGTTGATGATATAGATATTGAAGTAGAATATTTCAGAGTGAAGATATATTTTTGTAGTGCTTTACAAGAGGTTAAAGCATCAGCACACAAAAGGAACTGATCAGACAAGCAGTGTCACATCAATAGTTCACCTTCCAGATACAATGTGTATCGAAGATCCAGAAGGTTGTAGCCTTCACAACTTGAGCAGTGTCCTCTTGGACAGTGAGTCCACCACCCCTAACAGGGTTATTATAAAATAATCCTAATAGGTTCTAAACCTTAACACGGTCACTGTACTTCATGTATTGTAAAGATAACTCCTAACAGGGTAAAGGATCTTCTAACAAGGATCATAAGACACTAGTACAGAATATTTGTGGGTACTAATTCCCACCGGGGTTTTCACCTACATTGGGTTTCCCCGTAATCATATATGGTGTTATTTGTTGTGTATATTTATCTTACTTGCATTGATATTCAAGTTTAGTACATAAGCATTTAAGTAAAGATTCAGATAATAAGAAAAAGTATTAATTGATAGATCACTGATTCCCCCCCCCCCCCCTCANATCACTGATTCCCCCCCCCCCCTCTCAGTGATCCTAATCCTAACAATTGGTATCAGAGCTCTGGTCATCAGCAAAGAAGTTTAAACACTTGAGGAGATCATGGAGAAGGAAGAAATGAAACACCTGAAAAAGAATCTTGAAGAAGCCCTTGAAGAACTTGACACATATGAAAAAGAAAGTGAAGATCTAAAACTAAAAGTTAAAGGCATGCAAATACTTATCAAGAAACTGAAAAAAGAATTAAGGAATTGTTCTTCAAATGATTTGGGAGAAGTAGTCAAAAATTTGAATGAAGAAAATTCATCTCTAAAGGATCAGATTGAAGAATTAGATGAAAAGCTATGTAACAATCAAGATGCCTATGATGATCAAGTCAAAGCAAACAAGCAGTTAGATGAAGAACTGAGAAAAGAAAACATGGAAATCTTGGAGTTAAGAAACAACAAAGATAAGATGGAATCTGAATTGATTGCAACAAAGAATCATATTGATAAATTACACACAAGCAAGGATATGATAGAATCACATTTGTATGCTAAAAAGGTTAAAGGAGATACCAGTGGTATAGGATACAATGAAGCACAAATTCATATTGATTCCATGCAAGAAAGAATGAAAGAACCAAAGGACATCACAGATACTAAGGAGATTGGAAATTAGAGTAAAGACAATATTGAACCACCTAAAAATGAATGCAAGCTACTTGATAGAACTTTTTATGCCTGTAACAAGCATGGACATATTGCAAGGAATTGTAAAGAGGTAAGACCCTTCAATGGTTACTGTTATTCATGCAATAAATTTGGTCATAGATCTATGAATTGCAAAACAAGTAAGAAGAAAAAGACTCAAAATAATCAAAGAAATCAGGATCAACAAAAACCAAAGACGTTATCCTCAATAAAATGTCAGAAGTACTCAAAACATTACATGTCAGATATGTAATCACAATGGTCATTCAGCTAGATAGTGAAGATTGGTAACTCATAGCAATACACCGAAGAATATCAGACCTCCTATCATTTGTCACTCATGTGGAAAAGCTGGACACATCTCTAAATTTTGTAGATCTAGAGCGTAGAGACAAGAGAGCCCTAAAATGTCAGAAGATTCATTATGGGATAAGGAAGGAGAAATCAAATTTTTGAAAGCTACAGAAGATGTGAGCAAGATTTGGGTTGAAGTAAAGAAGGATATTGAAGCTAACAAGGTAGCAAATGCATCCTTAGTGGACGCACCTTCTACTTCTTATTAGTTGACCCTCATGGTCTTAGGGGGAGCTATTCTAGCTCTGAACCCCTGCGTGGCTACTATACTCACCATCTAAGTATGTGCCTTGGATTACAATTGTTTGGTGACATTATGATGCAAGAGAACATGATCAAAGTTGTTATCAGGATCAAGAACGGAAGTTACAGTTTCTTTCTGTGTCTACGCGGGAAGTATTATTGGCAGAAATCTACTTTGAAATCACCAAGTCCTCACTTGCTATCAAGATAAATGATTGGAGATCATAGAAGCCCTAGTAGTTGTATTATTAATGGATTACAGTTGTTCTCATCAGCAAAGAAAGGAGATTGATAATTGTTATTTGTTAAGCAAAGTAATTCAAGTTTAAAATAAAGCACAAGCACGGACACGTCATTTTAGAAATTATTTGAAAAATTACTTAACAATCGAGTAAGTGGTTGGATAATCAAAGGAGAACTTGCATACAAGTAGAAAAGAATCACAATTACATTCTTTAGTAGAGATTGATATCAAGAAAATCTTTGAAATATCTCAGAAGCGATTTATCAATATGCTTCAGCGCGTGAATTTCATGAAGCGGAATGGGTCAAAATCTTGTTGAGCAATGTTCTATGTGAGAGTATTAGTATAGCCATTGGAGATTTTATTTTGGATCCAACCTGATGTTATCCTTGGATGCACATATATAAGTATAGTCATTGGAGATTCTATTTTGGAGCTGACTTGATGTTATCCTTGGAAGCACATACTTATTATTGATCATCTAAGTGTGAATACAACAAAAGAGAATTCATGTAAGAGCAGAATTGATTGAAGATACAATTTGAAATATCACATGAAGAAGCAGATAATACTATTATGACCGGTCCACAAGATTATGCGCCCATGGCCAAGGAAATGGGGGATACATTCATGATTGATAATGTTGAAGTATCAATGGCAGCAATGGATATTAATCCAGACAATTTTGAAGAAACATTTGTGAGTACTCAAGAAGCTGAGAGTCTTTATATCAACAAGAAGATATATTTATTTAAGATATCATAGAAAAGGAAGCAGAAAAAGAGAAGACTGAAGTGATGGATAATTCACCATCATTGTTGTAAAGCTTGACACCCATAATAGACTTAGACTCATGGGGAGTAAATAAGTAAGAGGGAGTATATAATCTAAAGAAGTCATGAAAAATAGATCAGATATTGTAGAAGAGAAGTACATGAAGAAGAGGCTCAGTGAATTGGTTAGCAACTTTACACTTGATCTTAGTTCACTCAAAGTTGGTCAAGCATCCTTGAAAGAGTTTGTAGCAAAAGGCAAAAAGATTATTGTTGACTGTATGAATCATGAAAGTTAAGTGCCCATCATTACAAAGAAGATCCAGCAGGTAGATTCTATGATAGAGAAGATAAGGAAATATGTGGAAGATCCCTCCACTGATATCAATATGTGTATATCAGGGGCAGATTGATAAGATTGAGAAGGCAGAGAAGATAATATCAAAGGGTGAGTAAAGTAATG
>MU226669.1:147621-162776 GCA_018584345.1 Thuja plicata
AGAGAGAGAGAGAGAGAGAGAGAGAGAGAGAGAGAGAGAGAGAGAGAGAGAGAGAGAGGATGCCAAAGTTTGTCAAAGCCATTAAATATTTAGTTATTCTAGAGGTAATTTTTATATTCCAATGTATTATGGTAGAATGAATTATGATGATTTAATTTATAGGTTTAGTGTTGTTTAAGATTTATTTGATTGTGAAGACGTGGAGGATGGTCAGAAGGTTAAGATTGCTAACTCCAAATTGAAGGGGCATGGACTACTATGGTGAGATTTATTGCTTGAAGATAAGTGGAAAAAGAGAGTACCCATAATTACTTCATGACCAAGGATGATGGAAAAAATGAAGGAGAATTTCCTTCCTAAAGATTACAAAGTGCAGTTATACAATAAATTGCAATGGTTGAGACAAAGTGACATGGATGTCCAAAAGTATATCAAGGAATTTCATAAACTTGATATCAGGGTTATCTATGATGAAGATGAAGAGGAGAAAGTGGAAAGATACCTAGGTGGGATAAGGTTCAATATATAAGATGAACTTATTCTTACTACCCTAGTGTTAGTCCAATTGAGAGGGGGGAGGGTGAATGAGACAAAATAAATCTTAAACACTTAAAAATTAACTCATTATTTCACTCGGTACAACTGAATACAGTAATAACTGATTCACCAAATAAATTAATAACTTAAACAACCATACATCTCACAATATAAAAATCAATCATTAACACTATATTTAACTCAGTTGACATCAGATTTAAGAAGGAAACCCAATATGGGAAAACCCTTTGTGGCAATTGTGAGCCATAATAAAAATGTACCTTTCTGAGGTACACTTGATTAAGAACCTATCATGTTAAAGATTACAAACACACTTGTTAAATTTGACCTTGATAAGGGATTTTCCTGAGATTGGTTAATATATTCACCCTATTAGGATTCACCTTCCTAGAGGACTTTAAACACTCGTTTGGAATGTCACCTATGTCTAGAATTTACAAATAGGACTGTTAAATCCACTTGGTTAAGAGATATTCTATATTACAAATGCTAATGAGGAACAATAAAAATTTGATATATAAATATAGAAACTAACTTTTTCTTGGTTCAAATCCTTGATGCTTACATGAATACTGATATCACATACTCCATTTTTTTCTATTTCAGACTGTAGATTCTTCTCTTTGTGCTTCTTTGTTCTGCTCGGTAAATTTTTTCTTCAGCTTCTTCTCCTTCTTAATTCAATTCACCAACATCATAATATCTACTAATTTATCATCCTTTATATAGACAAAATTTTTCCTCTTAATCTCCTTGCTTAGGCTTTCCATTATTTTTGCTCAGTCGTTCGATTGCCTTCTTCATAAATCTTAAATTGGTAAACCGTTTATCTTTTACCTCATAACTTGAATTTTTCATGGAACTCTCATTATTAGGTTTAATCTCTTGATCTTTTCCTTAGATCTTCTCATTGAATTTTTTTGCTTGGAGATTTTATAATAAAATTCCTTTAATTCTTATATCCCTCTAGATCATCATAGCTTTGTATTAAATTTGATCTTACCATCATTTACAATCAATATCTTGTACTTGATAATTTACTTTTCCACTTGGTAACTAACTTCGTTCATTTCTTGGTGTTCGGTACTCAGTAACTGAAAATTGATTAACACAACTCTATACCGACTGACTTGGTCTAGCTCAGTAGAGTAACTCTTTTCAGTCATAACTTAACTCTTTGCAATCTCCAAATTAATCAATCAAGTGTATCAACTTGATAACATCAATTATATAGTAGAAAACAACTATATCAACATCACTTCATCATTTTCTTATCAGTATTTGTCACCCATTTAACCTCTCCTTCTTATGACATGGTAACTAAGAAAAAAATCAATAAATTAATTGCTTGACATCAATGAAAAAATAATAACTGATGTAACCATTTATACAAACATGTATACTTATTATCACATTATCTTCATCCATCAATTGATCAACCATCTCCCTCTTTGGCATTGATGGAAATACTCTAGTAGTACTATAGCAATCGATGATAGAAAATCTCAATATTTTCAATCTCTGTCATTACTCCCTCTGAGTTGATATTATGTTTCTAATCATTAAACTGTTCATGTTTCTCCCTCTTGGATAAATCTTCTAATACTATAGCATACATTTTGATTCTCCTTCATGAGTAAATAGTAACAACTCATTCTCACCCTCTTTCTTCAATATCTCCCTTATGGATATATTGCATCAATTCATTCTCTCCCTCTTTGACTACAATCCTAAAAATTCATACTCATGAAAAAATTATTTCAATATTGGATTATACCTTACATGTACAAATACTCATTACATACAGAAATATCCTCACAACTTTAGGAATCACCTAAAGTGTGTAACACTAACATCAATTCAAGAATATATATTCTAATAAATTATAAAATTGATGTAGCATGCCTCATGGTACTTAGTGAATATTGGATAGGCGAAGAACCCCCAATTTACCTCTAAGATACTCAAAATCATCCTTCAATAGTGGCTTTGTAAAGATATCAGCCAATTGTTCCTTTCAATTTAGATATACCAATACAACATTCTTCTCTTGTAGTAATACTTGATAGAAATTTTCTTGGTCATTGAATGCATAATTGGGTTCTTTGGTATATTGATAGCACTTGTGTTATCACCAAAAATAGTTATAGGATCTGAGATAATATTTTGCATACCTTCAAGTAGTTATTTGATCCAAACAATATTTCTACAATTCAGGGAAGAAAAATATATTCTTCCTCGATGGTAGACTGTGAAATTCAAGTTTTCTTCTTTCTTATCCATGTGACCAATCATTCACCTAGAAAGAACGTGCCTCCAATAGTACTTTTTGTGTCATCATCATTTCTAGCTCAATCTACATCAATTTAGATTTATAGATCAAAATTACCTCCTTTCTTTTACAATAAATGATAAACTTTAGTTCCTTTTGAAGATATCTAAAAATTCTCCTCACTGCACAAATATGTGTTTCCTTATGATTAGAAGAAAATATTGCAACAATCCCAACAACGTGTGATATATCAGGTCTTCTATGAACAACATACTGGAGTTTACCAATCATGGATTGATAAAGAGTATTATCCACCTCTTGTGTCTCATCTTATTTAGATAATTTACATCCTATGACCATCGGTGTTCCAAAAGGCTTGGAATATTCCATACAAAAAGTTTTGAGGATCTCTTTGATATACATAGCTTGTGTAATATTGATCCCTTATGTAACTTGTTGTATTTGTAGACCTAGAAAGAATATAATCTCTCCAATCATTGATATTTCAAACTATTTTTGCATTTATTATTGCCTCCAAAAATAATATCATCAAAAATTTTTTTACCAATCAAAACCTTTTTTTGCGGTCAGACATAAAGTAAAAATTATTGCTATCACTTGTTCTTTGAAATCCTATTTTTATTAGATAAGAGTGAAATCTCTCATACCATGCTCGGGATGCTTTCTTCAAACCATAAAGAGCTTTATGTAACTTACATACCTTGTTCTTGTTTGTTCTCTTAATGAATCTTTCAAGCTGATCAATGTAGATTTCTTCTGCCAGTATCCCATTCAAAAATGCAGACTTGACATCCATTTGATAACTTGGAATCCTTTGTAAGTCACATAAGAAAGAATTATTCTTACTCCTTCCAATCTAGCAACATGTGCACAAGTCCCACCATAATCTATGCCTTCTTCTTATGCACAACCTTTGCAAACCAATCTAGCTTTATTTATGATAACCTCATGATTCTTATTCAGATTTTTTCTGAAAATCCATTTAGTACCAATAACATTTTTATCTTTTGTCCTAGGTACTATAGTCCATGCACTATTCTTTTCTATCTGATCAAACTCTTCTTTCATTTATTTCATCCAATCTTCATTATCTAGTGTATCTTTAACTTTATTTGGCTCAAATGAAGACATCAAACATGTATTGTATCATACCTTGCTTCTAGTCATCACTCCAACATATTTATTTCCAATAATCTTTCTCAGGGATTGTTGCGTCCTCACGTATTTCACTAAAACAAGCTCGATAGGCCTCCATGCTTCATCATCATTATTCAGTTATAGATAAAAATTTTCCTCTTCCTCCTTGGTAGGTTCTCTCGGTAAGGTGTCAGGAAAATTAGGATGTACATATACAAACTTATCATAGTATTCAGGTTCCTTTTTTATTTCTTCATCATTCTTTTCTGCAAACTCATCAATTCTCACATTTGTAATTTCCACCATTTTGTTTGTAACTTTATTCAAACAATTATAGGATTTAGTCCTTATAGAATACCCAAAGAATATTCCTTCATCCCCTTTAGAATCAAAATTTCCTTCTCTATAATATTTCAATATATAACATTTGCTTCCAAAAAATTTGAAATAAGTCACATTCGGTTTGTGATCATAGAAAATTTCATAAGGTTTTCTATTGGTACCTTTATTCAGTTGTACTCGGTTCAATGTGTAAATAGGAGTACTGACTGGTTCTGTCCAAAACATTTGTGAAATACCCTTCTCAATCATCAGTGTCCTAGCACAATCAACAATAGATCTATTTCTTCTCTCAACAATATCATTCTACTATGGTGTCCTTAGTACTGACATCTATCTCTTAATTCAATTTTCATTACAAAAAAACTATAAACTCATCAGATGTAAACTCACCTCCTCTATCAGATCTCATAGATTTCATTTGTCTTCTATTTTATTTCTCAACTTGGGCCTTATACCACTTAAACATTTGAAATTCATTAGATTTTTCTTATAAAATCACAATTCTAGAATAATCATCCATAAATAGAATAAAATATCTTTCTCCATAGTAACTTTGAGTTCTCATGGGTTCACATAAATAAGTATGAACTGAATCCAAAATTCCTTGTGTAACATAAGTTTTCCTTGAAAAACTAGATTTATTAATCTTACCCTTTTAACATTCTCTACACATAGCATTCTAAGGTTTCTCTAATCTCAGTAATCCTCTTTCTATTATTTTTACTCACTTTGATCAAGATGTCAAAATTAACATGACAAAGAATTTTGTTCCATTGTCAAACATCTTCAACTTTAGATAATAGACAATTCTTCATAGAAGTATAAAGATAAAAATAATTACATTTAAATTGTTCTCCAATAACAATCAAATGTGCCTTCTTATAATTTTTTTCACTCTTCTATGTTGAAATTCTAGTCGGTGACCTATGTTATTTAACTGTGCAACACTCAACAAATCATGCTTTAATCCTTCTACCCAATAAACATCATCACATCTTGTGTTATTTAGTAAAATTATAGAACCTTTTTCTTTAATAGGGTATGGAGAATTATTACCAAATTTAACATATCCTCCATCATGATTTTCCAGGGAAATAAACTTAAGTGTCTCACTAGTAATGTGATGAGAACAACCACTATCTATAATCCATGTTTCATTCTTACTTGTGATATTAGGGCTCTTGGTTCTTCTTCATCAGAATTGTCTTTAATAGCAACATAAGAAACTTCTTTTTCCTCACTGTCATCTGAATCATCATAACTTAGATCTTCATTAGTAATAGGACAAGTTTTCTTACCTTTGTTTTTGTAGTCTATGCATCTCCTGAATCTATTATATCTTTTTTCCTTATCTTATTTTATCTTTCTTATCTTTATTATCTTTCTCAGGGAAGTTAGATGCAAAATGACCAATCTTGTTACAGTTAAAACATTTCAAGGGTAACTTACCTTAGTATTTTTCTTTGTCTCTTTGTATCCATATGGATAACAAAGATTCAAACTCTCTCTCTCTCTCTTGTTCTCTTCATCTACATCATATTATTCTTCAAAACCACTATGAAAGTGTTAAAACCTCTCACTAGGAATGTCCAAATATCCATTACTAATTCTAGCATCCTGAGAGCTTCCTATATTCAAAGATGACCTAAATACAGACTCAATCTTAGATGTGTTGGTTGTATTTCTTGTTTTTGCTGCTTCGCCTTGTTCCTTGTCTTGCCTTCTAAAAATTTCAGGTTTTCATGCTTAAACCTTACCAAGATTGCTAAAACCCTGAAAAACCCTAGTATCCAAGTGTTAAACAATACATTTGAAACCCTAGGTCATGTCTTATATTTCACCGTTACCCTTTTTCAGTCACTTAAGACATGTTCTTTAAGTTAGGTCACTTCATCACGTTACCCAAAACGAGTATGCCAAATGCTTTCCCGACTTTGCTTATCCTTTATGTCACGTAGTCTCGTTAGAAAATAGAATATTCCTTCAACTTCTCAAGACTTAGCGATATCTTATTAGTCTGGTAGTCACGGGATATCCTTGTCATAAGCTTTATAAGAATGGGACCCACTGCTCAGTTGGGTGATCACGAGAGAAATCAGGAGTCAAAGCAATGTTATCAGACTTCGCGATTTACTTCATGTCGCGGTGTCGCTAGATCAGCCCAAGGTTCACGGTTAAGTTTTTCTTCAGTCGCGTGGTCTCGAGACGGGATGGCGGTTAAGGTTTAACAGCCTAGACTATGCGACTAACTGTTTGATGTTTACAGCATTACTCAGTCGGGATGTCACCTTAAGTGATCGATGACTTAGCTCTCCAGTATGTAACAAGTAAAACCAATGAGCAGTTGACATCTGTCATGATGTAACTGGGTTGTCGCAAGGTCGCTATAAACAGAGAAATGGTACTTTTTAATGATAAAGTCAAGTTAAATTCATCTCTTGACTGGGCGACTAAAGGCTGTCGTGTGGTCTTGAAAAGAAAAGTGAGCATCCAGTGACTTAGCGATAACTATAAAGGTTAATAGGTAAATGGCTAGTCGCCAAGTCTGGAGAAGGAAGATGAGTTAAAGATAACCCCATGCGACTTAGATTTCCACTTATGTCGCTTGCTCGCCAGATGGACTTGGGTCAGCCAAGGTAAAGAAAGTGCATTGTTGCCAGGTCTGGAGATCAAACCATGGTTAAGGAAAAGTGCTCGCAACAAAGAGACTTCCTGAAGTCACGTGGTCGCCTGATCGAGAGATCTAAAAAGCGGCGCCAAGTAGATGACATGACAGGATGGATCTCTCGGCAACCAATCAGAGGATAGAATTTTGATTACTGTGCACAAAAGGTAGCTGAGATGTATGACAGAGAACGAATCAAAGAATGACATGTTAGCTGTCTTAAACGGTTTATGATTGTGCCAAAGATCTATATTTGAAAATTTGATTTCCTGTCAACTTCGTGCAACTACAGCTAGGTTTTTGAAAGCTCACGACATGGCAACTTAATGGCAGAACTGACATTTCTAAATTATGAGCTATGTGCTCTAAATCAAAATGGCTATAAATAGATGATTGTGCATTCATTCTTGTTCACCGTGCTTTCAAGATTTCAGAGCCAGGTTAATTATTTTTTTCAGTGAAAAGTGATTTTCAGAGCAGTTGCAGTATATCCAAGGTGATAAGAAATTTCTAAAGTTGCTGAGTATTGTGCTTAGGATAGATAGTTGATATTGAAGAATAGATTTGTTTCAATATTGGTTCAAACAAAGAATTTCAAGATGTCACAAAGATGAGTACAGCAGTGAGCATTCCTTCTACAAGTGGAGGGAGTGGAGAGGAGCAGAAAGGAAAACCTAGCTTCTCAGATGAATTTCTCCAGCTACTACTAGGTTCAACATAGAATAGGAAGATTGATGTAGGTGTGTTTAAAGATGACTTCATGAACATCAGGGATGCTGCAACCCCAGGCACAACAGGTTACTCTCTTTTTACATATTTTTATAAAAATTCTGCTAAGCCTATCCCTGTTTCAAACCCTTGGACATGTGGTCTGGGTAAATTATTAGTTCCTGATGTGTTTCTAGATGTTGACCTATTTCTAGACCTGGCAAATCATTATGATGCCCTTACAAAGACCATCAAAAGGGATGATGGCACTGCCTTGTTGATTCTGAACAGAAATTCTTTTATGCAAGCCTTTGGCTTATTTAGTTCCATGTCTACCAAGATTGACATGAAAAGGCAAGAAAAGAGGTATAGTGCCAAGCCAGGAATTGCAAAGAAGTTGCTACAGAAGCATATGCCAAAAGAATTGAGGGATCATTTAGGTCCTAAGGCTGAACCATATCCATATTACTACAAGGACCTACATTTTTATATCAAGTATAATGCCTATGCCCTTTGCAGAGTATTGGGGATAGATGCAGACGCAGAAAGAATAGTTCATGGTATTTTGATGATGGTTTTAGATCTGCAGGAGGTGCACTCAAGCACCAGTTATGATTATATTCAGCACATAATTGATGAGATGTACGAGGGTTTTATTGCAACATAGAAGAAATTGAAAAACCCTAAGGAGAAGGAACCAAAATTCTTGCATTACTCAGTCTTGATGCATCTTCTCTTGTACTTAAATTTCACAATCATGGATCCCCACAATTTATCCCCTCAGAGATTCTTTCAAGCACAACCAAATCCTATCCAGTTCTGGGTTAGGGTTTGGAACTATACTTCCAGGGATTGTGATTTCTATGCCTTCCAAAATTGGATTGTATATCCAATAATAAAAAGTTTCGGAATAAGCAGGACTATAATTCCTTTAAAGGTCATACAACTGCTTAGGGCTTGTGAGTATCTAGAAAATTGGACTGGGAACCACAACTGGGGTGACTTCTTCTTGCAGGATAATTTCACCATAATCAGAGTGTTTGGGTGTGTTCACCCACCCCATATTCTTCCTTATAATGTGCCTATGAGAGTTGCTTCTATGGAATTCATCTGGCAGCTGATATTAACTAACAATGAGCACTTTGCACCTCATAAGAAGGGGACTATAACCCCTAGGCAATTCAGTATTGCAAACTTTACAATTGGTAAAAATGCCATAGATGAAGTGGGTCAATTGTTGGGAAAGTTCAGAATGGGGGCATCCCCTTACAGATACATTGACCCAGAAGGCTTCATGGCAGGGGTAAGGAAGTTGTACACTCCTACTATCCCAAATACTAATTTACACTATGAATGTATAGAGGAGGATGCAACAAGAAATAACTTGGATGAAGATGACATCTACATGAAAAGATTGAGAATTTAGGAGCTGCTGAAGCTGCAGACTCAAATAAAGAGGAATGGTTTGTCTTTTGGGGGTTTTTTCCCTGACCTCATGTATTTTGACAGAATCAAGGCTATGGTTGACAACTATTATATGTTGTTAGATCAATAAGATACAGTCCTTTGTAAGAAAGGTGCTCAGTCTCCTGAGCATTCAGAGTCAGAGTATGAGAGTGGTAATGATAGTGACTATGCACGTCCTTACTTGTCTCCACCACCACAACAAGCACCAGAACAAGAAATGGCTGAGAGCCCATAGCAGCAAGCAGAAGAACAACACATTATAGACTTAATAGTTGCAACACATCCTGATGATGTGGAAGAGCCTACAACAAAGAGACAAAAGTTGGAATTAGGCCAACCCTCAGTTGAAGGACAGAATAAGAAAAAGGACAAGGTTAAGGCCTTGATACCTGGTACCAGGTTATATGATCATAACCTGAGGAAAGGAATCAGACAAGGCAAGAAAAAAATGCCTTATCCAGAAGATAATGTCAATCTCCCATTAAGGACATGTGTGGATGAAAGATTACTTAACCAGCAGAAGTTCCTTGATGATGACAGCTTTATAAAGACAGAGGAATTTAAAGATTTATTTAGATGGCACAAAGCAGAGCAGTTGAAGTCCCAATTACTAGTGGATGGAAAAGAGACAATTACCAATGAAGCTCTTATGGCCCTCCAAAATTATGATCCTGAGGTTGAGGACATTTCTCCTGAGGATGCCAGGAAGATGGTATTGGGAAGCGGTATCTTATTGGCTGAAAGCTGGGATTTGACATCTGCGTTTGTCATAGATGAGATTAGAAAGTAGCCTGACCTTAAAATGGTCAATGAGGTTCAAGTGGGAGAGATGATCAAAGGATTTGGGTATAACCCAAAGTCACAAGCCTTTGCCATGTGGAATCTGAGCCTTAAAGAGAAAAAGCCCCAATTAGTAAACATTCAAGAAAATATGGTGGGGAACCAGATGGTGTGGTCAGTACAGAACACAGGGGACTTAGAGATTTCCCAAATAATGACACACTGGGCTCAGTTAAATGAAGACAAGACAAAACAGTTGTCTGAGAGGTATACAACTTTGTTAGAAGAAACAAGTGCACTATCTAAAGATAGAGACATGTGCCACATAAAGCTATACCAAAGAGATCAAATGATAAAGGTATTAACTGATGAATTACAGGCAAAACCAGAGGTTGTGTATGTGCCTGCACAACCACCACCTATACAAATTGAAGAAAAGCCTAGATCAGAAGAGGCTGTGGAACAGAAGGTAGATGAAGAAAAGGGAAATGCTATAGCATTGAAAGCATTAAGAGGCATATTACAACATAGGATTGAGATCCTCAAAGAAAAGGATGATGTTGTAATCAATACTTATAATAAATTGCCTATATTGCATTCTTAGGTATTAAGGTACCTTCTAATTTTGAACCCCTACTTCACAAAGTGGTTTGCCAGGGCTAGTTTATTTGAGAAATTGTCATCATTGTAGAACATAAGGGAAGACTTTCCTCCAATTGTAACAGAGGTAGAAGATGAGATCAAAAAGGTAAATGTTGCTCTCTCATTCTTCAAAGGAAAATTGAACCAAATAGAGGCTAAGTTAAGTCTCTTTTCAGCTGATTTTAATAGGTTTATTCCTTCCTTGAAAGGAGAAGTTGACCAGGTAAAAACTATAAATGCCTGGAGAGGTGAGTTTGACAGCAAAATGCCTAGTGAAGAGGCTTTTCTTTTGGGAACTGAGGTTGATATTGATGGTTTTAATTTAATATTCGATGAAGCATTCAAGCCTGAGACAGATATCAACAAGTTCTTACTTGATGTCAAAAACATCACCGATGTAAGATGGGGCAGACAAAAGGTGCAGGTACAGAGTACCCAAGACTTCAATTGGCCAACAGATGATGAGGTAAAGGCATGGGAAGTCATGACAACGCCAAAGAAAAAGAAACCTGTGGTAGAGGAAGAAATTTTGGATGATGAGTGAGGTGACAGTTGGTGCTGCACTGTTCATGGAAGAGATGGACAGTTATTTCAAAAGGAGATGCAAGTGAGCAGGCGAGAACACCTACTAGGACTTCACATAACTACACCAGCTACCATCTACAAATGAGATTGCAGTTGCCTGATCGGGAGAAGAGAAAACAATCTATTTTCTATCTTTTTGCTCAGTCGCTCCATCGCTCTATCGTTTCTTTTCTCTTGTAACTTTAGGGTTAGGGTTTTGAGACCATCCGAAGCTTGTTGCATCCTTAGGGTTTCCAAGATGGTCTAGAATCTATATATATCATAAGACTTGTAATAGTTAGGGGTCTTTGATTTTTTGGATCATTTTGTGAAGAAGAGATAATATATGACAAAGTTCAGATCTTCTGGATTTCTATCTATCCTTCTAAGCTATGTAATCTTTCATGTACAACAAGCTGGATCACATAAATAATATACGGTGCAATTTTACTCTTTTCTTCTGTTGTCTCTTTATTTTGTATGTATGCTTTTCTGTGTTAAAGTATATCAGGTATTCGGTAACACTCTAGCTATAAGGTAACCATTTAATTGTTTACAAGTTTCTTTCAAGGAAAGAATTAAATGTTGTAAGTGATTTCAAGGAGCATACTACTTTGTTAAGGATTTGAAGCAATAGTCTTGAGGTAACAAGATAGTTTGTAAGGAAACCTATCCTAATTGTTTGAACTATAAGGCAGTTCAGTGTATTTTTTTTTTGTGATATCTCTGCTTATTATTGACTCTGCAGCCCAAAGGATAGGCACTAGTTCAGAAAACGGTCTGATTATTTATCTGTGTCTAAGATATTCCAAGTTATTAAAACCAAATCAATTAAAATACTTTGTTACTGAGAACATACAAGATGAACTTGTGGAGGACCTCTGTCAGCAGGACACTGTCCATATTATTGATTCCTTGAAGAGAGAATCTATTAGGTTATCCCTCCTATAAAGAAAAGGAAGAAGGATGAAAAGAATCCTTGTATCACTGGTTATTGTTATGTTAATAACTATGATTTGTATGGTAATATCTTGTTTATGGTTATGCTTGGTCATCAGCAAGATAATTCATAAGTTGATCCAATAAAGATACATAGCTAATCAGTGTCCACATCAACAAATACTGTGTTGATAGAAATCTTAAGAGGTAAAACCTGCCTGAGTATTTGTGGAGCTCAAAAATGAAGAAGGACCTTATCCAGTCCTTAGCAATTAGGATTTTCTTGTCTTTGAATCAGAATTAGAAGGTACAGGGTTCAAATAGACATTTCAAGCATTGTGGTTCATACAAGAAAAATCTCTAACAAATTGGTGACTCTACTGGGGACTAGTTGATTAAAAGATCAGTCTTTAAGTATTACAAATTCTAGTTGTTGATTTTCATACTAACCCTTGATAGTTAGTCATTCATCCCAATTTATTGGGTGGCGACTATGAAAAGGAAAATCTCTGAGGTTAGTGCTAAGTTATAAAATGTCCTACAAAATGAATACTAGGTCAAAAACAAGGGCTAACCCTGAGAGGGTATTGAATGAAGGAACCCCATCAACCTCAAGAGTTGGAGCCTCTTGGAGAAAAAAGAAAAACCAGGTTGATATGGATGAAACTCCTTTAAAAGGTGAGGAAACAAATGTCAGAAATGATAAGAATATTGTTTAGCACTCTTATGATGGAAATACTTCAGATTATGAGGAGGCTGCTGAAAGAGTATTAGACTCTCCCACAATAACTTCCACTTCAAATGAAAGAGAAGTTATTACTACACCCACTTCAGACTCAGAAGATGACCCTTCTGATATGTTGGATAATGAAGAGAAATTTATTTTAAAGAAGCTGGCTTTAGTCCAACAAATGAAAAAAGCAAGAGAGATAAGAAAGAAAAAGAATGATCACAAGGATCTTGATAATGATAGGAAAAGACATCCTAAAATCCAAGCTACAAAAGAAATAGATAAATCTCATAAAAACAAAGAAATACCAGTCACTCAAAAGGCTGCTACTTTACAAATAGATAAGGGTAAAAAGAAGATGGGTGAACATAAAGATCAAGAGAAACAATTTCAGAAGCCTATTGTTGAGAAAATGTCCAAATTGGAAATTGAGTTAGAAAAACTTAGATTAGAAAAAGAAACTATGGAGGCTGCTACTATTGAAATGAAAAAGAAGATTGATTTTTTACAATCTTCAAAATATTCTTTTTCTGGACCAGAGAACAACACGTCTTCTAGAGGGAAAGCTACTAAGGCTAAAGAAGATGATAATTTTCAAAGGAAACCCCTGCATAATGAGAGGTACAATCAGTTTGATTTTGTGGGTATCCCTGGATACCCTAATGCCTTTCCTAAAGATGTGGGTGACATAGGAGAAAAGCTCCCAAAGTTTGCTGGCAATAATGTGATTTCCTATTAAGCACACTTAAGAAAGTTCATTGACTTTGTTGATGATTTGAATATCACCCATGAAGATGTATTAATGAAACTTTTTGTTCAGTCTCTTTTTGAAGATGCAAGAGAATGGTTTAGGAGCCTGGCTAATGGATCTGTTGTTTCTATGGATGAATTGATTGAATTATTCAAAGATCAATATGGGGACAAAACAAATAAGGGCTTTTTATTGAATGAGTTCAATAATATTAAGAAGAATTATAATGAAGAGGTTACAGAATTCAACATAAGATTCCAAAGGGCTATGCATAAATTGTTTCAAAAGATAAAGCTAGATGAAGAAATTTTTCTAGCAACTTATTTAAATGCTTATGATTCCAAAATGGGATACGCACTAAGGGATAAGAACCCTAGGACACTTACTGATGCTTACAAGATAGCAATCAACATTGAGATGAATAGAAGAGTGTCAGGAAAGTTGAATAGGAGAGATGATCCCAGGTTCAGTAAGAGCAATCTGAAGGAACCAGAGTACAAGGAATATAGAGCTCCTCAGAACAATAAGCCTCTTTGTAACAATAATTATAACCCTCAGAATAGAATGCAAAATCACCCTTATGGAACTCAGTTTAAGGATGGAAAGCCTGTTAGTGCACCAAAGAAGGAAAGAACAGATAATAAGACCCCTGACCCCCTGCATAGAAATTTAGTCCATTTTTGCAATGAGGAGACTTGGTGTGAAGCTTGTGATGCTCCTCACAATCCTGATTTCTATGTCATTTCCCAAGATCTAAAAGCAAATGAAGAGCAGGAAATTGACGAAGGGGAACAGTGTGATCACAGCATGACTAACACTTACTCATGTCATGATACCGATTCAAACAGTGAAGAGGAAAATCATGATTCATATGTTTCACATATAAGGGTTGAGGCTCACCATCAATAGGTCTTATCTGACAGTGAAGTGGATGAAAATGAAGATGATATTAGGTGCTATTCTCAAAATAGCCAAGAAGTTCCACTCCTAAGAAAAGCTTCTGATGAAGAAAAGGCTAGAATCACTGCTAAGTTGGTGAACAAGGCTAGAAGCAATTACCATTTGAAAAATAGGGTTGTGGGTGGAACTAGTGGCCAACCCTCAGGTGTCTTCATAAAGGATAATAAATCAAGTCCCCAGTATGTTCAGAAGAAAGAAGAACTTAAAGAAAATGCAAATAAGCATAAGGTCTAGGTTATTATAAAAGTTGTGGAGCCAAAAGCTACACAAGATGAAAAGGCTCAAGGAAGAACTATTCATGTGCAAAAAATAGAGAATAAAAAGTTGAAGGAACCATTTCAAAAGAGACACAATGAGGATGATGATGATATTGTTGAAAGGTCAAAATTTTTAGATGTTTGTTATACTCCGATTGACATGGGTCAATGTTTGTCTCAAATGAAAGTTAAGGTACCTTTTCTGGAAATGATGAGGATAAGAGAACATAAAGAAAAGGTGATGTCATTATTGAACAGTGTGCCTACCATAACAGTCCAAAACCTAGTGGATGTATCTGAGATACCACCTATCAATGGAAATGAGGATGAGATGTTAACATCTGAGATTCCTCAAATATTTT
>MU226669.1:163694-212351 GCA_018584345.1 Thuja plicata
AGCAAATGTTGCTTTGAAAAATGATGATTTGACCTTACATGGAGTATCAATACTTGAGGTTAAAACAAGACCAGTTGTCCCAGATAATATCTATAACTGGCAAGTGTTCCAAGATGATCAAGATATTATAAGGTTCATGCAATCTTTAGATCAATATGAAAATCAGAGTATAGATTACAGTTCCTTATTGGAATCAGATAATGGAAAAGATTACATCTTTGGAAATGAAGTTGTACGACTGAGTTCTAATCAGATCCCTAGGGGATTAGTTGAACTAGAGGCATTGTTTGTTAGTAAACAAAATGATTCAGCCAAGATAAGAAATGCCAATGTTGAGGACTTAGAAGAAGTGAATTTAGGATCAGAAACTAGTCCTCAAATAGTTTATATTGGAAAAGGGTTGGACTCTCATGTAAGGATAAATCTGATCAAGTTGCTGAGAAAGTAAAAGCATGTTTTTGCTTGGTCATATGAGGACTTGAAGGCATACAGAGAGGACCTTTTTCAACATGAGATTCCTCTGAAATTAGATGTCAAGCCATTCAGACAGAAACAAAGACCCATCAACCCCTTGCTGGCTCCCAAAATGTAGCAGGAATTGATGAAACTTAAGGATGCTGGGATAATTCAACCTATTAGGCATTCAACATGGGTGTCTAATCTAGTGCCAGTCAGAAAGAAGAATGGTGACATTAGATTATGTGTTGATTTCAGGAATTTGAATCTTGCTTCCCTAAAAGATAATTATTCACTACCTAACATGGAAGCAATATTGCATAAGGTAACTGGTTGTGAATTACTATCTATGATGGATGGATTTTCAGGTTACAACCATGTTCTTGTCAAGGAGTCAGAACAATATAAGACTGCATTCACTACTCCTTGGGGAACATATGTCTATATCAGAATGCCTTTTAGTCTAATAAATGCTGGTGCAACTTTTCAGAGGGCCATGGATGTTGCTTTCAAAGAGTTTATTGATTTATTCGTGGTTGTGTACCAGGATGACCTAACTGCATATTCTAAGAAGGCTAATGATCATTATGATCATTTGGGCAAGATTTTTAGTAAAGATTTAGAATATGGTGTTTCTTTAAATCCTAAGAAATGCCACTTTGCAGTTAAGGAAGGAAAATTGCTCGGGCATATAGTGTCCAGAGAAGGGGTAAGAATAGACCCTGAAAGAGTAGAAGAAATTCAGAAAGTTGTGGCTCCAAAGAACTTAAAAGGTGTACAATCTTTCTTAGGAAAGATTAATTTTGTCAGAAGATTTGTAGCCAATTTTGCTGAAATTGTCAAGCCTATTGTGAAGTTGTTGAAAAGGGATATTAAGTTTGTTTGGAATGATGAGGCTTAGCAAGCTTTTGAAAGGATAAAGAAGGCAGTGCAGGAGACCCCAGTGTTGAAATCCCTAGATTACACTAGGCCCTTCTCCCTGTTTTCATTTGCTTCATTCCATACAATTGCTGCAATCTTGCTTCAAAAGGATGAACAAGGTTTTGAACACCCCATAGCTTTTTATAGTAAATCCTTGTAGGCTACTGAACTTAACTATGATATAATGGAGAAACAGGCCTATGCATTGGTAAAGGCTGTGAAGTCCTTTAGCCCCTACTTGGTGTGTGCCAAGGTGCAGGCCTATGTTCCACATTCAGCAGTCAAAGATATTCTTACCCAGTCAGAAGTCACTGGTAAGAGGTGTAAGTGGATTACAAGAATCCAGGAATTCAATCTAGAAATCAACATCACTAAGTTGGTAAGAGGTCAAGGCTTGGCCAAACTTATGACAGAAGAGAACCTAGATTTTGTACAAACAAATCAAAAAGAGACAAATGATCAAGCTATTACCAGTATAGAGAGACAACCATATTATGCTGACATTGTCTTTTTTCTCAAAAATGCTAAATGCCCTGATCATCTGTCTGATAACCAAAAGAGGAATTTGAAGTTGCAAACTCAGAGGTATGTTTTGATTTAGGGGGATTTATTTTGGAAAGATAAAAATGGTGTACTTTTGTTATGCCTTGACAAGCATCAAGCTGAGAAGGTCCTAATGGAGATGCATGAAGGACAGTGTGGAGGTCACTTTTCTGCTAAGACCACTGCCCATAAAATTTTGAGGGCAGGATATTATTGGCCCACTCTGTTTAAAGATACATACATGCATATTAGGAAATGTGAACCATGTCAGAGGTTCTCCAATAAGTTGAAGTTTGCAGGTGCTCTTTTACTTTACCCAGTAAGTACTGAGGCTCCTTTTTCCATATGGGGTATTGATTTTATTGGAGAATTTCAGGAGAAATCTAGTGCAGGACATAGTTGGATTTTGGTTGCCACAAATTATTTTACCAAATGGATTGAAGCTATTCCCACAAGGAAAGCAACTAGTAAGGTGGTAACTGAATTTTTATCGGAAAATATCTTGACCAGATTTGGTGTGCCAAATAAATTGGTAATGGACAATGCTATGAATTTCAGGTCAGAAGAAATGACAAGTTTCTGTGAGCAGTATGGGATAACAATGTCATATTCATCCCCATATCATCCATAGGATAATGGACATGCTGAATCTAGCAATAAAAGCCTTTTGAAAATATTGAAAAGGACCCTGGAAGAAAACAAGAGGACATGGCACACAAAATTGAGATTAGCTCTTTGGGCTGATAGAATAACACTTAAAAGGGAAACAGGTCAGTCACCTTTTGAGTTGGTGTATGGTTTACAGGCTAGGTTTCCTATAAAAAATTTGTTGCCTATTTTCCAATATATACAAGAAGAACATTTAGATGTTTCTGATAACATGCAAAACATAATAATGCAGCTAAATGAATTAGATGAGATGAGGAGAAATAGTCAGAAAGAAAATGTGAAGCTGCAACAATAGATGAAATATCTTTTTGACAAAAGGGCTACTGAGAGAAAGTTTCAAGTTGATGATCTAGTTCTCTAGTGGAATGCAAGGGCACAAGATAAAGGAAAGCATAAGAAATTTGAGTCTTTGTGGCTGGGACCATTCATTGTTGCAGAAAAATTTGGCAAAGACTCATACTTTTTGAAAAATTTGGATGGAGATATTTTTGAGTTACCTGTGCATGGGCAGTTTTTGAAGCCTTTCTTTCAGTACAGTCCACGGTGCACAAGCAAGTATGTATTATATTCTCCTTTCCCTGTCCCTTGTTTGTATTTTCTGTACAGTTTTCCTTCCTATTTTAGGGTTTTTCTCGAGTTAGTTGGTCTGCAACCAGAGATTCTGTGGTTCTTTGTCATAAATTGAGTTTAGCCAATCTGTAATCAGAGCCACTGTTGGTTGTATTTCTTGTTTTTGCTGCTTCGCCTTGTTCCTTGTCTTGCCTTCTAAAAATTTTAGGTTTTCATGCTTAAACCTTACCAAGATTGCTAAAACCCTAAAAAACCCTAGTATCCAAGTGTTAAACAATGCATTTGAAACCCTAGGTCATGTCTTATATTTCACCATTACCTTTTTTCAATCACTTAAGACATGTGCTTTAAGTTATGTCGCTTCATCGCGTTACCCAAAACGAGTATGCCAAATGCTCTCTTGACTTTGCTTATCCTTTATGTCATGTAGTCTTGTTAGAAAATAGAATATTCCTTTAGCTTCTCAAGACTTAGCGATATCTTATTAGTCAGGTAGTCGCAGGATATCCTTGTCATAAGATTTATAAGAATGGGACCCACTGCTCAGTTGGGTGATCACAAGAATAATCAGCAGTCAAAGCAATGTTATCAGACTTCACAATTTACTTCATGTCGCGGTGTCGCTAGATCAGCCCAAGGTTCACGGTTAAGTTTTTCTTTAGTCGCGTGGTCTCGAGACGGGATGGCGGTTAAGGGTTAACATCCTAGACTATGCGACTAACCGTTTGATGTTTATGACATTACTCAGTCAGGATGTCACCTGAAGTGATCGATGACTCAGCTCTCCAGTATGTAACAAGTAAAGCCAATGAGCAGTTGACATCTGTCATGATGTAACTGGGTTTTCGCAAGGTCGCTATAAACAGAGAAAGGGTACTTTTTAATGATAAAGTCAAGTTAAATTCATCTCTTGACTGGGTGACTAAAGGCTGTCGTGTGGTCGTGAAAAGAAAAGTGAGCATCCAGCGACTTAGCGATAACTATAAAGGTTAATAGGTAAATGGCTAGTCGCCAAGTCTGGAGAAGGAAGATGAGTTAAAGATAACCCCATGCGACTTAGATTTCCACTTATGTCGCTTGATCGCCAGATGGACTTGGGTTAGCCAAGGTAAAGAAAGTACATTATCGCCAGGTCTGGAGATTAAACCATGGTTAAGGAAAAGTTCTCACGACAAAGACACTTCGTGAAGTCGCATGGTCACTTGATCATGAGATCTAAAAAGCGGCGCCCAGTAGATGACATGACAGGACGGATCTCTCGGCAACCAATCAGAGGATAGAATTTTGATTACTGTGCACAAAAGGTAGCTGAGATGTATGATAGAGAACGAATCAAATAATGACATGTCAGCTGTCTTAAACAGTTTATGATTGCGCCAAAGATCTATATTTGAAAATTTGATTTCCTGTCAACCTTGTGCAACTACGGCTAGGTTTTTGAAAGCTCAGGGCATGGCAACTTAATGGTAGAACTGATGTTTCTGAATTATGAGCTATGTACTCTAAATCAAAATGGCTATAAATAGATGATTGTGCATTCATTCTTGTTCACCATGCTTTCAAGATTTCAGAGCCAGGTTAATTATTTTTTTCAGTGAAAAGTGATTTTTAGAGAAGTTGCAGTATATCCAAGGTGATAAGAAATTTCTAAAGTTGCAGAGGATTGTGCTCAGGACAGATAGCTGATATTGAAGAATATATTTGTTTCAATATCGATTCAAACAAAGAATTTCAAGCTATCACAAAGATGAGTACAGCAGTGAGCGTTGCTTCTACAAGTGGAGGCAGTGGAGAGGAGCAGAAAGGAAACCTAGCTTCTCAGATGAATTTCTCCAGCTACTACCAGGTTCAACACAGAATAGGAAGATTGATGCAGGTGTGTTTAAAGATGACTTCATTAACATCAGGGATGCTACAACCCCGGGCACAATAGGTTACTCTCTTTTTACATATTTTTATAAAAATTCTGATAAGCCTATCCCTGTTTCAAACCCTTGGACATGTGGTCTGGGTAGGTTATTAGTTCTTGATGTGTTTCTAGATGTTGACCTATTTCTAGACCTAGAAAATCATTATGATGCCCTTACAAAGACCATCAAAAGGGATGATGGCACTGCCTTGTTGATTCTGAAAAAAGAAATTCTTTTATGCAAACCTTTGGCTTATTTAGTTCCATGTCTACCAAGATTGACATGAAAAGGCAAGAAAAGAGGTATAGTGACAAGCTAGAAATTGCAAAGAAGTTTCTACAGAAGCATATGCCAAAAGAATTGAGGGATCATTTAGGTCCTAAGGCTGAACCATATCCGTATTACTACAAGGACCTACATTTTTATATCAAGTATAATGCCTATGCCCTTTGCAGAGTATTGGGGATAGATGGAGACACAGAAAGAATAGGTCATGGTATTTTGATGATGGTTTTAGATTTGTAAGAGGTGCACTCAAACACCAGTTATGATTATATTCAGCACATAATTAATGAGATGCACAAGGGTTTTATTGCAACACAGAAGAAATTGAAAAACCCTAAGGAGAAGGAACCAAAATTCTTGCATTACTCAGTCTTGATGCATCTTCTCTTGTACTTCAATTTCACAATCATGGATCCCCACAATTTATCCCCTTAGAGATTCATTCAAGAACAACCAAATCCTATCCAGTTTTGGGTTAGGGTTTGGAACTATACTTCCAGGGATTGTGATTTTTGTGCCTTCAAAAATTGGATTGTATATCCAATAATAAAAAGTCTTAGAATAAGAAGGACTAGAATTCCTTTAAAGGTCATACAACTGCTTAGGCCTTGTGAGTATCTAGAAAATTGGCCTGGGAACCACAACTGGGGTGACTTCTTCTTGGAGGGGAATTTCACGATAATCAGAGTGTTTGGGTGTGTTCACCCACCCCATATTCTGCCTTATAATGTGCCTATGAGAGTTGCTACTATGGAATTCATCTGGCAGCTGATATTAACTAACAATGAGCACTTTGCACCTCATAAGAAGGGGACTATAACCCCTAGGCAATTCAGTATTGCAAACTTTACAATTGGTAAAAATTCCATAGATGAAGTGGGTCAATGGTTGGGAAAGTTCAGAATGGGGGTAGCCCCTTACAGATACATTGACCCAGAGGGCTTCATGGCAGGGGTAAGGAAGTTGTACACTCCTACTATCCCAAATACTAATGTACACTGTGAATGTATAGAGGAGGATGCAACAAGAAATAACTTGGATGAAGATGACATCCACATGAAAAGATTGAGAATTCAGGAGCTACTGAAGCTGCAGACTCAAATAAAGAGGAACGGTTTGTCTTTTGGGGGTTTTTTCCATGACCTCATGTATTTTGACAAAATCAAGGCTATGGTTGAAAACTATTATATGTTGTTAGATCAATTAGATACAGTCCTTTGTAAGAAAGGCGCTCAGTCTCCTGAGCATTCAGAGTCAGAGTATGAGAGTGGTAATGATAGTGACTATGCACATCCTTACTTGTCTCCACCACCACAACAAGCACTAGAACAAGAAATGGCTAAGATCCCACAGTAGCAAGCAGAAGAACAACACATTATAGACTTAAAAGTTGCAACACAGCCTGATGATGTGGAAGAGCCTACAACAAAGAGACAAAAGTTGGAATTAGGCCAACCCTCAGTTGAAGGACAGAATAAGAAAAAGGACAAGGTTAAGGCCTTGATACCTGGTACCAAGTTATATGATCATAACCTGAGGAAAGCAATTATACAAGGCAAGAAACAAATGCCTGATCCAGAAGATAATGTTGATCTCCCATTAAGGACATGTGTGGATGAAATATTACTTAACCAGCAGAAGTTCCTTGACAATGACAGCTTTATAAAGACAGAGGAATTTAAAGATTTCCTTAGATGGCACAAAGCAGAGCAGTTGAAGTCCCAATTACTAGTGGATGGAAAAGAGACAATTACCAATGAAGCTCTTGTGGCCCTACAAACTTATGATCCTGAGGTTGAGGATATTTCTCTTGAGGATGCCAGGAAGATGGTATTGGGAAGCGGTATCTTACTGGCTGAAGGCTGGGATTTGGCATCTGCGTTTGTCATAGATCAGATTAGAAAGCAGCTTGACCTTAAAATGGTTAATGAGGTTTGAGTGGGAGAGATGATCAAAGGATTTGGGTATAACCCAAAGTCACAAGCCTTTGCCATGTGGAATCTAAGCCCTAAAGAGAAAAAGGCCCAATTAGTAAACATTCAAGAAAATATGGTGGGGAACCAAATGGTGTGGTCAGTACATAACACATGGGACTTAGAGATTTCCCAAATAATGACACACTGGGCTCAGTTAAATGAAGACAAGACAAAATAGTTGTCTGAGAGGTATACAGCTTTGTTAGAAGAAACAAGTGCACTATCTAAAGATGGAGACATGTGCCACATAAAGCTATACCAAAGAGATCAAATGATAAAGGTATTAACTGATGAATTACAGGAAAAACTAGAGGTTGTGTATGTGCCTGCACAACCACCACCTATACAAATTGAAGACAAGCCTAGATCAGAAGAGGCTGTGGAACAGAAGGTAGATGAAGAAAAGGGAAATGCTATAGCATTGAAAGCATTAAGAGGCATATTACAACATAGGATTGAGATCCTCAAAGAAAAGGCTGATGTTGTAATTAATACTTATAATAAATTACCTATATTGCATGCTAAGGCATTAAGGTACCTTCTAATTTTGAACCCCTACTTCAAAAAGTGGTTTGCCAGGGCTAGTTTATTTGAGAAATTGTCATCATTGCAGAACATAAGGGCAAACTTTCCTCCAATTGTAACAAAGGTAGAAGATGAGATCAAAAAGGTAAATGTTGCTCTCTCATTCTTCAAAGGAAAATTGAACCAAATAGAGGCTAAGTTAAGTCTCTTTTCAGCTGATTTTAATCGGTTTATTCCTGCCTTGAAAGGAGAAGATGACCAGGTAAAAACTATAGATGCCTAGAGAGGTGAGTTTGATAGCAAAATGCCTAGTGAAGAGGCTTTTCTTTTGGGAACTAAGGTTGATATTGATGGTTTTAATTTAATATTGGATGAAGCATTCAAGGCTGAGATAGATATCAACAAGTTCTTACTTGATGTCAAAAACATCACCGATGTAAGATGGGACAGACAAAAGGTGCATGTACAGAGTACCCAAGACTTCAATTGGCCAACAGATGATGAGGTAAAGGCATGGGAAGTCATGAAAACACTAAAGAAAAAGAAACCTGTGGTAGAGGAATAAATTTTGGATGATGAGTGAGGTGACACTTGTTGCTGCACTGTTCATGGACAAGATGGACAGTTATTTCAAAAGGAGATGTAGGTGAGCAGGCGAGAACACCTACCAGGACTTCACATAACTACACCAGCTACCATCTACAAATTAGACTGCAGTCGCTTGATCAGGAGAAGAGCAAACAATCTATTTTCTATCTTTTTGCTCAGTCGCTCCATCACTCTATCGTTTCTTTTCTCTTGTAACTTTAGGGTTAGGGTTTTGAGACCATCCAAAGCTTGTTGCATCCTTAGGGATTCCAAGATGGTCTAGAATCTATATATATCATAAGACTTGTAATAGTTAGGGGTCTTTGATTTTTTGGAACATTTTGTGAAGAAGAGATAATATATCACAGAGTTCAGATCTTCTGGATTTCTATCCATCCTTCTAAGCTGTGTAATCTTTCATGTACAACAAGCTGGATCACATAAATAATATATGGTGCAATTTTACTCTTTTCTACTATTGTCTCTTTACTTTCTATGTATGCTTTTCTGTGTTAAAGTATATCAGGTATTCGGTAACACTCTGGTTATAAGGTAACCATTTAATTGTTTACAAGTTTCTTTCAATGAAAGAATTAAATGTTGTAAGTGATTTCAAGGAGCATACTACTTTGTTAAGGATTTGATGCAATAGTCTTGAGGTAAAAAGATATTTTTAAGGAAACCTATCCTAATTGTTTGAACTGTAAGGCAGTTCAGTGTATTTTGTTTCTGTGATATCTCTGCTTATTATTGACTCTGTAGCCCAAAGGATAGGCACTGGTTCAGAAAATGGTCTGATTATTTATCTGTGTCTAAGATATTCCAAGTTATTAAAACCAAATCAATTAAATACTCTGTTACTAAGAACATACAAGCTGAACTTGTGGAGGACCTCTGTCAGTAGGACACTGTCCATATTATTGATTCCTTGAAGATAGAATCTATTAGGTTATCCCTCCTATAAAGAAAAGGAAGAAGGATGAAAAGAATCCTTGTATCACTGGTTATTGTTATGTTAATAACTATGATTTGTATGGTAATATCTTGTTTATGGTTATGCTTTGTCATCAGCAAGATAATTCATAAGTTGATCCAATAAAGATACATAGCTAATCAGTGTCCACATCAACAAATACTGTGTTGACAACAATCTTAAGAGGTAAAACCCGCCTGAGTATTTGTGGAGCTCAAAAACGAAGAAGGACCTTATCCAGTCCTTAGCAATTAGGATTTTCTTGTATTTGAATCAGAATTAGAAGGTACAGGGTTCAAATAGACATTTCAAGCATTGTGGTTCATACAAGAAAAATCCGTAACAAGATGTAGTAGGTAAACTTTTATCAAAATTATTAATCTCAAATGCAACAAGCTTACCAATGGTATCATCAAGAGAAACATTCATCTAAGGAATGGACCTCAACTCTTGTATAATAGATACTCGAATAGCATAACTCAGTAGTAGGATTCTCAACATTTTTCTTGTAACATCTTCCTTTGTTATGGCTCCACTAGCTCCTTTTATGGAATTAACAATCTGCTTAAGTCTAGTGTTGTATTGTATTATGTTTTCTCTGTCTTTCATTCTTATTGAATAAAATATAACTCTCAAACTTTCTTCTTTTTCTTTTTGAACATGTTGATCTACATGATAGGTCAAAATAAATTTAACCCACATTTATTTAGAAGTATTACATCCATCATGTTCATAATATTCCTAGTTGGTAAGTCTAGAAGCTATCTCAATCATCACTTGTGTGTTTTATTGATTCTATCTTTTCTTAGTGATTGTCAAAGGTGTAGTAGTCGGTGCAACATATTCATTTTCAAGGAAATTAAGTCCATATTCTCCTATGTTAGACGCATGATATCTCATTCTACTTTTCCATGTAGAGTAATTTTCCCTATTCAACTTTGGTGGTTTTCTCCTATACATCTTTAGATATTGACTCAAGTCAATTGTTAGTCCCAGTGAGAGTGGGGGGTGAATCAAATAAAATCACACTTAAATAATTAAAACTTAACTCACTGATTCACTCGGTAGAACTGAATATAGTAATAATTGATTCAACAAATAACTTAATAACTTAAACAACCATACATCTCATAATATGAAAATCAATCATTAACTCATGATTTAACTCAATTGACACAAGATTTAATGAGGAAACCCAATATGGGAAAAAATTCTGTGGGAATTGCAGCCCATAGTAAAAATATACCTTTATGAAGTATGCTCAGTTAAGAATTTATCATGTTAAACATTACAAACACATTTACTAAATGTGACCCTGTTAAGGGATTTGGCTCAGATAAGTTAAGTTATTCACCTTGTTAGGAATGACCTTTCTAGAGGAATTTAAACACTCTTTTGGAATGTCACCTACATCTAGGATTTATAAATAGGCCTCTTAAATCCACTCGGGTGAGATATTTTCTCTATTACAAATGCTAATCAGCAATAGTAAAACTTTGATCTATAAATATAGCGACTACCCTTTTCTTGGTTCAGGTCCTTTATGCTCACATGAATAATGGCATCACATAATCCATTTTTTTTTGTTTTAGATTGTAGATTCTTCTCTTTTTTCTTCTTTGTTCTACTTGGTAACTTTTTTCTTTATCTTTTTCTGCTTCTTAATTCAATTTTCCAACATCATAATATCTACTAATTTCTCATCCTTTATAAAGATAAAAAATTTCTTCTTAACCTATTGTCTTAGGTTTTCCATCATTTTTTCTAAGTCATTCAATCATCTTATTTATAAACCTTAACTTGGTAAACCATTTAACTGTTACCTCATAATTTGAACTTTTCTTGGAATTCTCATAATCAGGTTTAATTGCTTTATCTTTTCCTTAGAACTTCTCATTGAAATTTCTTGCTCATAGATCTTCTAAAAAATTCCTTGAGTTCTTATCTCCATCCAGATTATCATAGATTTGTATTAAATTTGATCTTATCATAATTTACAATCAATATCCTATACTTGGTAATTTACTTTGCAACATGGTAACTAACTTAGTTTGCTTCTTAGTGCTTGTTACTCAGTAATTGAAAACCAATTAATGCAACTCTATACTGACTGACTCAGTCTAGCTCGGTAGAGTACCTCTTTTCATTCATAACTTAAATCTTTTCAATTTATGGCTTAATCTAGCAAGTGTACCAACTTGATAACATCCAATATATAGTAGAAGATAACTATATCAACATCACTTCATCATTGTCTTATCTATATTTGTCACCCATTTAGCTTCTCCTTCTTATGATATGGTAACTCAAAAAAATATTAGTAAATTAATTTCTTGACATCAATGATAATATAATAAATAATCTAACCCTTTCTACAAACATGTATTCATATTATCACACAATCTCCATCATCCCCATCAGTTGATCAACACCTAGTACTATGGAAAAGTGTTATAGGATGATAGTAAAAGAACATGAAAAGATAAATAGGAGGCAAGAGAGAAAAAGAAGTGGAAGAGGCTAGTCAAATAGGGGAAAATGTATAAAAAACAATGGAAATGAAGAGAAGAGAAACAATTAAAAAGGTAAGGAGCCTATGTGTCATCAGAGAAGTGGGCACCGATGTGGTGGAAGATTTGGTGTAGGTAGAAGAACCAGTACCTTCTATAGAAATTGTTATAACTATCAACAGGAAGGCCATCCCTTATAAAAGTGTCTAGAGAAAGATGTCAATAATTTTGACAAGAGACTGAGTTTGACATAAGGATAAGGAGAAGAAGAAAACAAGGAGAAAGGTGAAAATATTGAGATAAGGCCATATACTGAAGGTGACTTCTTGGTGGTGATAAATTTATCAGTCATGCAGTAGAAAACAAGATTAGAGGTATCAATCTTCAAGACCCATTCTTTGAGTAAAGGTAATATTTGAAAAATGATCATAGATTGAGGATCCTTTGATAAATTGGTTTCTTATGAAATGGTCACCAAGTTACATATGGATAAGTTTGCACATCCCTCACCCTATAGAGCATCTTCGGCGAGTGATGAAAATATTCTTGTGATTAGGGAGAAATATTATATATTTTTCTATCAGAAAGTATAAGGAGAGAGTACTATGTGATGTGGTGTCAATGACATGTTTTCATATCCTTATAGTAAGGCCTTGGAAGTCTATGAGAAGGAAAATACATGACGGGTACAAGAAAACCTATCTTGTGCATAAAGATGGTAAAGAGTTCCTCCTTAAGCCTTTGCACAATAGTTCATAATTTGAGTCAAGAATTATCTATTTTGGGAGAAAAGAAGATATTGATTTGTAGGATTATATGAAGTATAGATCTATGGAAAAAGATCAGAGGACTACAGTATCATTGTTGGTGTTGAAAGCTGATGAGAATGATAGAGAATGCAAGATGGTAGATGACAGAGTAAGGGGGCTAAAAAAGGAGTAGTTGTGGGTATTCATTGGTGTCCTATTGTTTCACCAATTAAAGGTGATAGAGGTATGTCCATGGAGGGTAGTAGAAGAAGTCATTTAGATCCTAGGTTGTAGAAAGAGGTATTTCCAACAATTTGATGATGAAATTCCTGAACCATAGTAAAATGATCTTGTTGATACCCTGTTTTATTTTCATGTTACTAAAAATTTGGTTGCAAGTTCAAAGAAGGATGATGAGTTGTTATTGCAAAATATGCCTAGTAGAAGAGGACATAGTTGGAGAGCTCCATCAAGAAGACTTAGACATGTTAAGAAAAGTGGTGTAGGAGAACCTAGGAAATCCACAAGCCTTAGAATTTTTTGTCATGTATCTCACCTTAGCCAAGTTAGAGTCATTGTTAGTTGTTTTTGTTAGTTTAGGCCTAGTTGGTCTAAAGTTGGGATTTGGGTTCAAAATGTGTTCTAGACCCATGAAGGATGTAAATTATTCCTTAAGGTAATTAAATTGGGTTAGTTAATCTAACTAAATATCTTAGAGGCCCTAGATTCTAGTTTGCATAGTTAATACAAAAGATACCAAAAGTTGTCATGACAACATTTGCAAGAAATTGCAAATGTTGCATGCAACTCGTAAACATAGGATTCCCACAAATGTAGGAGTGGAAATTGATTTAAAATTTCCTATAATGGTGGAGAATGAATCTAAGACACTCTTAGGATTGAATCCCTAGGTAGAGTGATTTGTAATCAAGTTTTTGTGAGTAAGAAAGAAGAGTTCCCTGTATACAGTGCACAGTCTACTCATTTGCATGTTAATGTTGTTGCAATGGATTGAATCTCAAGAGTTAATTGTGGATTCATGTAGTGTAGAGTGATACAAGACTTTTCTTTTAAGGGAGAGTTTTTTTGAGTTAATCTTCAAGTGGTAGGAATATAATAGTAAACTAGCTAGTCTGCTAGTGTCTTTTAGCCAGTTTTTGCTTTCATGGATCCCACTTGAGATTCAACCATGGAAACCTTGAAAAAGTGGATGAATCTTGTAGTGGAGACATTTTATATTCTATATATAGTAGTAGGAGTTTAGGAGATGAGTGGAGATATTTTTAAACTCATACCCTAGGCGAGTAAGGACAACCCAGTTAGGTGCATGAGAGGTTAGAAACGTATTACTGAGACAAGGGAATGAGATGGAGGATTTAACCAAGTGATGTAAGAGTTTTTTTAGGGTCTTTTGAGTCCTTAGGTTCAATTTTAGAGTTGTGCCAATCCAACTGGATTCATTTGTGAGGAGAAATCAAACAAATTGCTTGTAATGCACCAAAATAGGCCTAAAAGTCCTACTTTCTAGGATAGTGTTGTATGGATGAGTTGGGGACCTAAGACCTTAGAAATAATTTAGGTCTTAAAAAAGGGTATGTGGATCCCTAAATAGTTTTGGGTTCGTGTGTGAATTTTGTAAGTTATTCCAGAAAAACTATCTGGATAGGGCTAATAGGACTAATAGACCTAATAGGATAGTTTGAAGACAAGTCATGAACTCAATTACTTTGGCTCTTAAAACTTATGGATCTTGAGTTGTTTGGATGTATAAAGGACATAAAAAGTTCCTACATTGTCCTTGTAGCATGGAGAGTATTGGTATGGAGAAATTTGTGTTAGTTTCTTCAAGCCTTTCAGAGCGTTGTGACATAATTAAGATAGTTGTCATCCAAGGTGAAAACACAAAAATTTTAATTCTCTGATAAGAGTTGGGAAATGTCTTAGAAATAGTGTCTATTTTCTTTGCAAGTTCCTAAATTGGAGTTAGGAACCTAAATTGGACTAGGAAAAGATAGGTCCTATCTTGGGAGTTGCGTGAGCACACTTTGTAGCTTACTTTTATTAGATTGGTATCAGAGCCTCTTTGATTAGGCTTGTGGTTAATGTTACAACCAGAGGAATCCATTGGAGCTTGAAAAATGGTGACTAATGCTGAATTAGAAAATAAGGTGGATGAACAAGAGGAGGAGAACAGGCTTCTTCGAGATAGATTGGCTCAACTTGAACAAAAAGTTGATGAAGTTAATCTGAAGGCTGATGAAGTGTTAGATAAGGTTGGAGGGAAAGAGAAAGACCTTTCCATTGAAGATGAAGTCCCTGAGGCTGACCCTGTCAGTGAACAAGAACCATTATTGAAAGCTCTAAATGCTATGAGTGGCAATGCATTGGAAGGAGTTCCCATTTTTAGTGGAAAAATGGAACCAGAAGTAGCTCTTGATTGGATAGAGGGCTTAGAAAACCATTTTGAGTGTCATCATAACTAAGGCTCAAAAGATGAAGGTTGAAAAAGATAGTTTGAGAGGATCTACACTCGCTTGGTCAAAATTCATCTAAGATGAGAGAGGGAAGGATGGGAATAAGCCTATTGCTTCATGGAGAGCTATGGTAGCAAGATTAAGAGAGGCTTACATCCCCGAGGATTATAAAATCCAACTCCATAAGAGAAGACATGGTCTAAGGCTAAAGGACCTAGATGTTAACTCTTATAGTGAAGAGTTCCAAATACTTTGTATGAGGTCAAGAATAGCAGAAGATGAGAAAGTAAAATTAGCAAGGTATCTGAATGGCTTCAAATGGATTATTCAAGATGTGATGAATCTTTTGAATCCAGATACAGTTCAGAAGTGTCACCAAATTACAATCAAGGTGGAGGATAAGTTGAAGAAGAAACAAGATTCCAATACTTTAAGAGGAAGAGGTAGAGGAAGAGATGCTAGAGGAAAAAGAAGTGGTTATGGAGGAAGAAGCTCTGAATCCAAAGGAAAATAAGTGACTAAGCTTACTGAACAACATGAAGGGAACTTCACTAGGGTAAGTTTGAGAAAAGGAAGGAACTCCAACAATAATGGAAGAGGTAGTAGTCAAGGGAGGGGCAACTATTTTGCCAACATGAAGTGTTATCACTGTAACCAGTTAGGACATCCTACATATAGGTGTTCAGAGAAGGGAATTACTTCACAAGGAGGTGAAAAAAGAGTGTTCTAAGTTCATGAAGAGACAAATGGGAACAAGAAACTTGAAGTCCCACTGGAATCAGATGAGGGAGAAAACCTTATGATGAGGAGAACTCTCATAAAAGAACCAATGAAGGGAGAAAGTAGTCAGAGGAGAGCACTCTTTAGAGTTAAGTGTAAAATGATGGGGAAGGTGTGTAGAGTCATCATAGACTCAGGATCAACTAACAACATAGTGTTAGAGGAGGTAGTTAGCAAGATAAAAATGACAAGGATAATGCACACCAATCCTTATAAAGTCCATTGGCTTAACAAAGGACAACATGTCCTAGTTAATGAACAAGCTTGGGTGGAATTCTCCATTGGGAGATATAAAGATAAAGTTTTATGTGATTTATTACCTATGGATGCATGTCACTTGATCCTAGGTAGACCATGGAAATTTTATCAGATGGCTATGCATAATGGAGTGAAAAACTCCTACACTTTCAAGAAAGACAATGTGACATACAAGATTTAGTCACTGTTGGAGGATGCAGAAGTGAAGTCTACTAGTCCAAATGTTCTTATGGTGGGTGAAAAGGAGTTCTTAGAGACTCTAGATGAAGGGGAGGGAATTGGATTTTCACTGGTGTGGAAAATAAAGGACTTTGCAAATAAATAAGAGAAGAAGATAGAGCTACCCAAAGAAGTTCAAGAGATGCTAGTAAAGTATCAAGGGATAGTGAGTGATGGAAAACCAGCCACCTTACCACCTAAGAGATCAGTAAGCCACAAAATAGAACTAATCCTTGGAGCTACCCTACTCAATAAGGTAGCCTATAAAATGACTCCCTAATAGTATGAAGAGATAGATAGGCAAGTTCAAGAATTTTTAGAACAAGACCTTATAAGAAAGAGCATTAGCCCATGTGCCGTACCCACAGTATTAGCACCTAAGAAAGGGGGAACTTGGAGGTCATGTATAGACTCCAGAGAAATCAATAGGATTACCATTAGGTGTAGGTTCAATATCCCTAGGATAGAAGACCTAATGGACTACCTAGGAGGGGCTAGATACTTCACAAAGACAAACTTAAAAAGTGGATACCATCAAACAAGGGTGAATGAAGGGAATTAGTGGAAGATAGCCTTCAAAACTACTAAAGGACTATACGAATGGCTACTCATGCCATTTTTCCTATCAAATGCCCCATAAAATTTCATGAGGTTGATGAATGAGGTATTGAAAGACTACATTGGGAATTTTGTAGTAGTTTACTTGGATGGCATACTCATCTTTAGTAAAACAAGAGAAGAGCACCTCAAGCACTTGGAATTGGCATTTAAAAAGATGTAGGAGGAGAAGTTGATGATCAACTTAGAAAAGTGTGAATTCATCAAGACAAAGCTAGTGTATCTTTGTTTTTTACCGTCACAAGGTAACTTAAAAATGGGTCCAAGCAAGGTTGAGGCCATCACTAACTAGCCTACTCCAAGGAAAAGCACTAGGGTAAGGAGCTTTCATGGTCTTGTACAATACTAGAGAAAGTTCATTAAACATTTTAGTGCAATATGTGCTCCTAGGTTGGATACAATTAAGGGAGGCATGAAGACCAAGTTTGTTTGGAATGAACAAGTTAATAGTGTCTTTGAACTACTAAAAAAGAAGATAGTAACTCAACCAATTTTAGTGTTGCCAAGCTTTTAAAAATTGTTCACAGTGGAGTGTGATGCCAACAATGTGGCAATTGGAGTAGTCCTAAGTCAGGAGGGAAGATCAGTGGCCTTCCATTCAAAGAAGTTGAGAGAAGCTAAGAAGAGATATTCTTATTATGACCGAGAGATGTATGCTTTGGTCAAGTCATTTTGAAAATGGAGGCATTACTTATTTCCAAAGGATTTTATAGTCTATTCTAACAACCAAGCATTAATTTCTTGAACTCACAACAAAAATTGAGTCATAAGCACATGAAGTGGGTTGAATACCTACAAGAATATACATTAAACATCAAACACAAGAAAGGGTTGCAGAATAAAGTTGCAGATGCTTTGAGCATAAGAGTACTGACCATTCAGGAGATTTAGCTACATAGTATAGGGATTGACAAGTTCAAGGACATGTATGAAGAAGATGAGGACTTTGCAGACATCTGCAAGGTATGTCAAGAGAAATATAACGGTGCACTTAGTGGCCATTTTGGGATTAATACAACTTAGGAGTTAGTCCAAAGATTCTATTTTTGGCCCAAGATTAACTTGGATGTGAAGAGATATGTTGAGGGATGTGTTATCTATTAGAAGGCCAAAGGAACAACTACAAATGCAGGCCTATATCATCCCTTACCCATTCCAAATAGGCCATGGGATTGCCTAAGTATGGATTTTGTGGTAGGTATACCCAAGCATAGACAAGGAATGAATAGTGTCTATGTGATTGTAGATAGATTTAGTAAGATGGCTCATTTTTTGCCATGCAAGACAATGAATGATGCTAGTCAAATAGATTCTTTATTATTCAAGGAGGTTGTTAGGATTCATTGTTTACCACTGAGTATTGTGGCTGCCAGAGACACCAAGTTTATGGGCTACTTTTGGAAGACTCTTTGGAAGAAGTTGGGCACCAACTTATCATTTGGATTTGCCTACCATCCTTAGTTAGATGGTTAGACAGAGGTAGTAAATAGGAGCCTTGTTAATCTCCCAAGGTGTTTGAAAACAGAGTATGGTAAGATATGGGATCAACTCATTGCATAAGCAAAATATGCTTATAATGATACTATTAATAGAACCACAGGGAAAATCCCTTTTGAGATTGTATATGGAATCCATCCTAGAGGCATTCATGAACTCTAAGACCTTAAAGATGGAGATAAAGGCAATGGATATGCTGAGTATTTTTCATATGTTATGAAAGAAGTCCATGACACAGTCAGGAAGACTCTCACTAAGAATAGAGAGAAGATCAAGACCAAAGTGGATGAGAGAAGAAGGGATTTCCAATTCAAGATTGGATATCTAGTGATGATTCATCTCAATAAAGAAAGGCTTTAGAAAGGAACACCTCACAAGCTTCAGATGAGGAGAATTGGTCCATGTGTCATCCTAGACAAGTATGCAGCCAATGCTTACAAGGTGGAACTTGAGGAGGATTTGGATTTATCACCAGTATTCAATGTTGCATACTTGGTATTGTACAAAGGCCCAATCCCTGAGGCTTATCAGAGTCTTAATGAGGTCATACAAGAGGTTGAAGAGATACACTTTCCATCTACACCAATCAAATAAGCTAAGAGCATACTAGATTTTAGAATTTAGAAGAAGACTAGGAAGGAGTATAAAGAACACTTGATCAAATGGAAAGGAAAATCTGATGCAAATGAAATATGGATCAAGGAAAGTGAGTTTAAGAAGTTGGGGGTTGACACCAACTTACTCAATCCAAGGGTGGATTGAAGCCTTTTGTTTAGGGGAGGATGGTGCAGAAGCACCTAGGAAATCCTCAAGCCTTGGAATTTTTTGGCTTGTATTTGGCCATAGCCAAGTCATAGATGTATGTTTTATTTGAGGCCTTAGTATTTCATGTGGATTACGTGAGTTAGTGTTAGGAATAAGGTCACCAATTAGTAATTATTAGTTGTTTTTGTTAGTTTAGGCCTAGTTGGTCTAAAGTTGGGATTTGGGTTCAAAATGTGGTATAGACCAATGAAGGAAGTAAAATATGCCTTAAGGTAATTAAATTGGGTTATTTAATTGAAATAAATATCCTAGAGTCCCTAGATTCTAGTTTTCATAGTTAATGCAAAAGATGCCAAAAGTTGTCATGACAACATTTGCAAGAAATTGCAAATGTTGCATGCAACTCCACAACATAGGATTCCCACAAATGTAGGAGTGGGAATTAATTTAAAATGGCCTATAATGTTGGAGAATAGTATCTAATACACTCTTAGGCTTGAATCATGAGGTAGAATGATTTGTAATCAACTTTTTGTGAGTAAGAAAGAAGAGTTCCCTGTATATAGTGCATAGTCTACTCATTTTCATGTTAATGGTATTGTAATGGATTGAATCTCAAGATTTAAATATGGATTCATGTAGTGTGGAGTGATAAAAGACTTTTATTTTTAGAGGCAAATTTGTTTTGAGTTAATATTTGAGTGGTAGGAAAATAATAATAAACTAGGTAGTCTGCTGGTGTCTTTTAGCCAGTTTTTGCTTTCATGGCTCCCACCTTAGATTCAAAAATGGAAACCTTGAAAAAGTGGATGAATAACATAGTGGATCCTTTTTAAATTATTTATATAGTATTAGGAGTTTAGGAGATGAGTGGACCTATTTTTAAACTCATGCCCTAGGCGAGTTAGGACAACCCAGTTAGGTGCATGAGAGGTTAGAAACTTTTTGCAGAGACAAGGGAATGAGATGGAGGATTGAAATCGGTGATGTAAGAGTGTTTTTAGGGTCTTATGAGTCCCTAGATTTGATTTTGGAGCTGTTCCAATCCAACTAGATTTATTTGTGAGGATAAATTAGACCATTGCTTGTAATGCACCAAAATAGGCCTAAAAGCCCTACTTTCTAGGACAGTGTTGTACGGATGAGTTGGGGACCTAAGACCTTAGAAATAATTTAGGTCTTCAAAAAGGGTATCTGAATCACTAAATATTTAGGGGGTTGTCTGTGAGTTTTGGAATTTATTCCAGAAAAACCCTCTAGATAGGGCCAATAGGACTAATAAGACAGTTTGAAGACAAGTCGTGAACTCAATTACTTTGGGTCTAAAAGCTTATGGATCTTGAGTTGTTTGGATGTAGGAAGGACATAAAAAGTCCCTACATTACCCTTGTAGCATGAAGAGTACTAGTATGGATAAATTTGTGTTAGTTTCTTCAAGCCTTTAAGAGCATTGTGACACAATTAAGATAGTTGTCATCCAAGGTGAAAACACAACAATTGTAACTCTCTGATAAGAGTTGGGAGAGGTCTTAGATAGAGTGTCTATTGACTTTGTGAGGTCCTAAATTGTAATTAGGAACCTAAATTGGACTAGGACAAGCTAGGTCCTGTCTTGGAAGTTGTGTGAGAACACTTTGGAGATTACTTCTTTCAACAAGACCCATTTTCTCTTTGGGAAAGAGCTCTTTTGTTTCTGGGGAGCATGGTGCAGGGGAACCTAGGAGAGCACAAGGTCACATGAGGACATAAGACACCTTGGAAGATGATAATGCGTCAAAGGAAGTCAATTGGAATGTTTTGAAGCCAATAATGGAATTTTGTAATGTTGAATCAAATGTAATGATCCAAAGTCCTAAGGCTCCTCATAAGGACCCTAGTACCAAATTCATGTACTATGGAAATATGATGCCAAGATAAGTAAATCAGGAGAGTAACAAGTTTTTTGGTGTAATAAGGTCACAAGATTACCATTTTCAAAGTTATAGGTCAATACAAGTTTATTTGAATAGAGTTTTAAAATTCAAAATTTCAAATCCCAATGGTTAATGCCAATTATGAGAGAAAACTTGTTTAGGAGATAAATGGACTTGTAACCATTTTAAATAGAATGGAATAAGTTAAGATGTTTGGTTAACATCCTATATAGATAGGATGAGCCATGTGGAGAAACTACAATACTAGTGCAGGAGCAGCTAGGGAACTTAGGGTTAAAATCTCCTAAGAACATTTTGGTTTTGTTTAGTTTGCTTTGTAAGGTGTTTGTTCATTCACTCTTGTAATGACCAAGTGAAAAATAGGTCAGATTGTTGAAGAAACACTTTAGTTTCCTAGTTTCTTGTTTTTAGTTTAGTTGTGTATTTATGAGGTAGTTTTTTAGCCTCTGGAAATTCAACCAAGGCATTAGAAACCTTAAATAATTTTCTCAGTAATATTGATGCTCAATACTAGAGCTCGGTAAGAATGACGCTCGGTAATACTAATGCTCGGTGACATGGGTGCCTGGTAATGTTGATGCCCAGTAAGGAAATTTCTTGGTACAAAGGGTACTCAGTAATGGTGCTTGGTATATATTATTGATTCTCAATAAAAGTAGTTACGATGGCCCGAGAAAAGCAGATCTTGTCTTTAGTAGACAATATGGTCACTTGTAATGGTTCCTGAAAGATGCTTTTGAGTTGAGTGGGTAGTTAAGAATGTTCCAATGATGGAAAGAATACAGAAAGATCTTGCAAGTCCTCATTAAAAGAAGGATTAGAGATAGAAAGTTGATAAAGGGCTAAAGAGAAAGTTGGAGAAGAAGTTCAATATTTTGTATGGTTTTTGTTATTTTTCAGTTAATGAAAATTTTTAGATTGTGTGTTTAATCATTATGGTTTATTCTGTGTGCAAGTAGTAGAATTTTTTTTTTCATTTTTGAGAAGTGCAAGTTTTTGGCCCATTCTAGGTTGTAAATCTAGTATGGATCCTCAAGGTTCTTGAATCCATTGTGAGAACCATGTGTCTGGTTGGAATTTGAGAGGAGCCTCTATATATAGTTTTATTTTATTTTTTCCTTGTAGAAAAAGTGATAGTCATGATCTTGGTGTTCTTACCCTACGTGAGTTCAGTGATAGTTTGGCTAGGGAAGAAAGTGAGAATCATGTTATGAGTGCTTTAGTTGAACAAGTTGGTTTAGTCAGGATGAATCTATCCTTGTAGGTTAACCGAGTGTGGAAGAAATAGTTTGTTGGCTAGAACCGGGTCTTAAGAAGGATGTGAAGCCCTTAGTGACTTACTTTGACTTAGGGTATAAGAATACCCTAGGAAGTCAAATAAAGAGACCTTAGAGCAGAGTCAAGATGATTCTTCAGAGAAGGTTCCTATTCCACATCAGATTGGTATCAGAACCTAAACATTAGTCTTGTGTTGTTTGAGTGTTATCTTCAGAATAGTATATAGATTCATACAAAATGGTGACCAATGGTGAGTTGGAAGAGAATGTAGAAGAGAAGAAAGAGGAGAATAGACTCTTGAAGGAATAGTTGACGAAAATGGCAACTAAGTTAGAAGAAGAGTATCCAAGGACTGTAGCAGTTAGTGAAC
Source organism: Thuja plicata (assembly GCA_018584345.1). Lineage (NCBI taxonomy): Eukaryota > Viridiplantae > Streptophyta > Pinopsida > Cupressales > Cupressaceae > Thuja > Thuja plicata. Next base: position 186,563 of record MU226669.1, read on the forward strand.
CAATGAGAGAAACTAATGGGAAAGACCCTGTGCTTCAAGAAGAGCTACTCTTGAGAGATTTAAAAGCAATGAGCAGTAAGTCCTTGGAAGGCATGCCTCTAGTTAGTGGAAATATGGAACCAAAATTATTCATGGAGTGGATAAAAGATCTTGAGAAACACTTCGAAGGTGATAATGTGACCGAAACTAAGAAAACTATAATAGCCAAGACAAGATTGAGAGGAACTACTCTCACTTGGTGAAATTTTTTCCAAGGTGAAAGGACAAAATATAGGAAGAATCCTATAACAAGGTGGAGAGGAATGGTTGCTAAAATGATGGAAACTTATCTTCTTGATGATTATGAGGTACAGTTGCATAAGAAAAGATAGAATGTGAGATAGAAAGACATAAAGGTCAGTACCTATACAATAAAATTTCACAAGTTATGCTTAAGATCACATGTAATGGAAGATGAGAGCCTAAAAGAGGCTAGATATTTGAACGGTCTCAAATGGAGTATCCAAGAGGAAATTAGTCTCTTAAGCCTCAAGACAGTACATCAATGCTATCAGGTAGCTCTTAAAGTGGAAGAGAAGTTCAAAAAGAAGCAAGATTCAAATAGTAGAGGAAGAGGAAGAGATAATAGAAGCCAAAGAGGAGGATTTGGAGGAAGGAATTCTGAGGCAAAAATTCAGAGTGATTACAAACTCACCAAGAATCAAGGAGAATCTAGTAACACAAGAGGTTGTTACAATCAAGGAAGAGGTTAAAATAAAAGTTCAAGAGGAAGAACCAATAACTAGGGAAGAGGATCTTATACTCTTCAATGAAGTGCTACAACTATCAAGAATTTGGGTATCCTTCCTATAGGTGTCTTGAGAAGGGTTATGCATCACAAGGAGGAGAGAAAAAAATCAATTACATGCAAGAAGAGTATTCTAGCAGAAGGACAATATAAGTCTCCCTATATTCTAAGATAGGGGATAATTTGATGATTCACAAAAGACTCGTTAAAGAGAACATAAAAGAATAACCGAGCCAAAGAAGATCTTTGTTTTGAATCAAATGCAAGGTACTCGGTAAGGTTTTTAAATTTATCATAGATCTTGGTTCTACTGATAACATAGTTTCTATGGAAGCAATTGAAAAGTTAAAGTTGAAAAGGATTCCTCATACTAACCCTTACAGAGTCACTTGGTTGAAGAAAGATCAACATGTAGTAGTTAATGAGAAAAAATAAGTGGAATTTCCATAGTGAGGTATAAGGACCGAGTTTTTTGTGATATCCTACCCATGGATGCTTGTCATCTATTTTTGGGTAGACCTTAGCAGTTTGAAAGAGATGTAGTGCATGATTGAGTAAAGAATTCATATTCCTTTAAGAAAGATGGAGTAACTTTCAAGATACAGTGAATCTTGGAAGAAGGTGATGTGAAGAAAGGGGGTCCTAACATACTATTGGTAAGAGAGATAATTATTGAAGACATTATGAGAAGAAGATGGACTTGACTTTGCTTTTGTTCTAAAATTGAAAGATGAAAGAGTTAGAAAGGGAGAAGAGTTACCTTTAGAAATCAAAGAGTTATTAAATCAATTAAAAGCCATAGTTAGTGATGGTCAACCAGATACCCTACCAACTGAGAGGCCTATTAGTCATCAGATTGAATTAATCCCAAGAGTCTAACTTCTAAAAAAAGTTGCTTATAAAATGACCCCAAAATAGAATGCAGCTATTGCTATCCAAATTCAAGAGTTAATTGACCAAGTGTTGATTAGAAAGAGCATAAATCCATGTGTTTCTCCCATAGTCCTATCCCCACAAAAGGGTGGTACTTTGAGATTGTGTACTGATTCCAGGGCCATAAATAGGATTACTCTTCGGTATAGGTTCCCAATACCTAGGATAGAGGATTTAAGGGATTGTCTTGATGGAGATAAATATTTATCCAGAAATAGATCTTAAGAGTGGGTAACATCAAATAATAATAAAAGGTGGAGATGAGTGGAAAAATACTTTTAAGACTACCGAGGGACTCTATGAGTGGATTTTTATGCCTTTGGGGTTATCCAACACCCCAAGCACATTTATAAGATTAATGAAAGAAGTGTTGAAGGACTTCATTGGAAAATGGGTTGTGGTGTACTTAGATGATATTATAGTGTTTAGTAAAACCAAGGAGGATCATCTCAGACATCTACAAATGATCATGCAAAGACTTCATGAGGAGAAGTTGACAATTAACTTAGAGAAGAGTGAGGTCATAAAGCAAGAACTAGTATACTTGGGTTTTGTTATCTTAGAAGTTAACATGAAGATGGATACCAACAAGGTGGAAGAAATATGGAATTTCCCTACACCTAAATCAGCCACAAATGTAAGAATTTTCCATGGGATAGCACAATTCTAATAGAAGTTCATCAGATAGTTTAGTGAAATTAGCACCTGTTTTGGATACCATAAAAGGAGGTATGAAAGCCAAGTTCCAATGGAATGAGCAGGCTGATGAGAGATTTGAGAATTTGAAAATAATAATAGAAACCCAACCTATACTAACACTTCCTAGTTTTTACAAGTTGTTTACTGTGGAATGTGATGCCAATAATAATTACATAGGTGCAGTTTTGAGTCAAGAGGGAAAACTAGTGGCTTTTCACAGTGAAAAACTCACTGATGCAAAGAAGAAGTACTCATCATATAATTTAGAATTATATGCATTGTTACAAGAAATCAAGAGGTGGAGACATTGTCTCCTTCCTAAAGAATTTGTACTTTTTACCGACAATCAGGCTTTAAGTTTTCTAAATTCACAGGATAAACTAAGCCATAAGGATATGAAATGGGTGGAGTATATCCAAGCTTATACCTTCACCATAAAACACAAGAAGGGGGTTAAAAATAAGGTGGTAGATGCATTAATTAGAAGGTTACTCATGGTGTAATAAATTCAATTAAAAATAATTTCCATATAGAGCTTCAAGAATCTGTATCCAGCGGATGAAGACTTTTCAGTAGCCGATAAGGTATGACAAGATTTTCAAAACCACTTTCATACTGAGTATTCTAATTTTACTCTCCAAGAAGGTCTTATGTTTAAAGGAGGAAAACTCTGTGTACCAAAAGGTTCAATGAGAGAGAATCTAATGCAAGAGAAGCATAATGGTTCATTAAGTGGACATTTTGGGGTGCATAAAACTTTAGAGGTAGTGTAGAGGTACTATTATTGGCCAAGAATGAGTAGGGATGTCTAGAAGTATGTAGAAACATGTATAGTATGTCAAAAGGCTAAGGGGAATTCATCCAATCTAGGATTGTATCAGCCACTTCCGATCCCCTATAGACCTTGGGAGTGCCTCAGTATGGATTTTGTGGTGACACTTCCTAAAATCATCTTTGGAATGGACAATATTTTTGTGACTGTGGAGAGATTTAGCAAGATGGCTCACTTTGTTCCATGCAAGATTATTAATGATGCATTGGTGCAGGATCACACCTAGCTCAAACCATTAGCTCTTTATTTCAAGTATGTACTGACTCTAGCTCAGTTAGGAGAGTTTGTGTGGACCTTATAAGGTCGTTTGTTTTATTTCCCTAAGATGGATATGACTAGGTCAATCCATGTCTAGATAAGTTGCTTGATTGGTTTCTTTTAGTTGTGTGTGTGTGAGGTAGTTTATAAGCATCTAGAAATCCAACCAAGGCATTAGGAAATTTTGATAAGATACTTGGTATGATTGGCACTTGGCATGACTGGCACTCAGGTAACACATAATTTTTATTAACATTGTCAGTTAACACTGCGAATTTTAGTTAACACTGTCGGTTAACACTTTGAATTTTTGTTAACACTTCCAGTTAGCACTATCATTTAACAATGTTGGTTACCACTGTCGGTTAACACTGAGAATTTTAGTTAACATTGGTACCAAGTTATACTGGTGCTCAGTTTTGTATTACTGTTGCTCGGTAAATTCAGTTGTAATGACCTGTGAAAAGAGGATCTTGTCTTTTATGGATAGTATGGGCAGTTGTAATAGTTCGTAAAGTGATGTTTGTGAATAAGTGGACATTTAGGGTTGTTTCCAATGAGAGGATAGTTATGAATAATGACATCCCAAGCATTCATCTAAGGAGAGTAGAGAATTGAAAAAGAAGAGAAGCTACAGGAAAGTTACAGAGTTACAGATTATTGTATTGTTTGATTTCATTTTCCAGTAATGAGAAGTTGTAGATTGTGTGTTTAGTGAATATCAATCTTTGTTGTTCATTCTACATGCAAGTAGATTAGTTTACTCTTTATTTCTATTTTGAAAATTGTTAGTTCTTCACCTATTCTGGGTTGTAAATAGTAATGGCCACTCGAGATTCCTAAATCCATAGTGAGAATCATGGATTGGGATGGAAATCAATAGGATCCCTTGTACATAGTTTCCTTTTTTTTTGGTAGAAGCAGTAACAGTTACGAGTCTGGAGATCTTACCCTAGGCGAGCTCGGTAATAGTCCAACTAGGGAAGAGAATGAAAGAAATGTTCTAAAAACATTGATTGAGTAAGTAGAATGAGTCTATTTGTGTAGTTTCAGTGAGGAAGATGAATAACATTTCGATGGGGGACTGATTCTTGAGGAGGTAAAGCTGATAGTCACTTACCTTAGTTTAGGGTTGTGAATACCCTAAGAGATCTACGAGAAAGATCTAAGAGCAGAGCCAAGGTGGTTCTGTAGTAGCAACAAGACTCCAGGACCACAACAGATTGGTATCAAAGCTTGAATTGATTGGGCTTGTGGTAGATGTTCTAGCCAAAAGTATCAGTAGGTGAAAACAAGATTGTCACCAATCCAGAGATTGCAAAGGAAGTAGATGAGAAGAAGAGGATAATTGAAGACCAAAGGGAAAGGAGTAGACTCCTTGAAGAAGCCCTAGATGAGATGAAGGTAAAATTTCAAGAAGTTGTGGATGCACAAGTAAAAGTAGAGATGGAGGTGAAGTCAGTAGCAACAAAGGGAAGCAAAAATTTGATGAAGAAGACTTGATACTTGAACTAGACCCTCCAATGAATGAGGAGCCATTTCTAAAATCTCTCAGAGCCCTAGGAGGAAAAATTATTGAAGGAATTCCCTTCTTTAATGAAAAAATGGACAATGAACTAGTTTTGGAATGGATAGAAGGTATTCAGAATCATTTTGAATGTGAGTGCATAAATGAAGCACAAAAGGTAAAAGTTGCAAAGTGAAGGTTAAGAGGTTCAACATTAACATGGTGGAAATACCTCCAAGAAGAGAGGGAGAAGATGGGTAAGCATCCAATTTCAAATTGGAAGGCCATGTTAAACAAGTTAAAGGAGAAATACCTACCCGAGGATTATGAAATCTAGTTACACAAGAAGAGGTAGAGTTTGAAACAAAAATATTTGGATGTGGATACATATACTGATGAATTCTAGAAGTTGTGCTTGAGGTCAAGAGTCCAAGACGATGAGACTATAAAGGTGGCTAGGTATCTTGGAGGCCTAAAATGGAATATCCAAGAGGAAATCAGTTTTTAGACTCCTACAAATGTCCATAAGTGTTTCCAACTTGCATTGAAAGTGGAAGAGAAGAAAAAAAAAAAATCAGAATCAAACTTCAGAGGAAGAGGTAGAGGTAGAGAAGGAAGAGGAAAATGAGGCTATGGTGGAAGAGGATCATATTCAAGGTAGAAAAGTGAGAACAAGCTCACTGATAATCAAGAAGGTAACTAAAATAGAGGAGGTTTGAGTAGAGGTAGAGGCTCTAACACTAGTTGGAGAGGAAGCAACAACAACAATCAAGGAAGAGGAGCATCCTACTTTGCCACCATGAACTGCTACCACTGCAATCAGCTAGGGCATCCTTCCTATAGGTGTCTTGAAAAATGTTCTACTTCTCAAAGATATGGAAAGAGAGTTAACTCTGTCATGGAAGAATCAAGTTGTAGAAGCAAGCCATCTGAGGTACCATTAGAATCAAAGGAAGGTAAGAACCTCATGATAAAGAGGACCTTAATCAAAGAGACAAGCAAAGAAGAACCAAGCCAAAGGAGAGAACTCTTTAGAGTGAAGTACAAGATCATAGGGAAGGTGTGTAGAGTTATTATTGATTCAAGCTCAACTGATAATATCACTAGTGAAGAGGCAGCCACCAAGTTAAATTTGAAAAGGATTCCACATGACAATCCATACAAGGTTAAATGGCTCAACAAAGTACAAAATGTGTTTGTAGGAGAACAAGCATGGGTAGAGTTCACCATTGGAAAGTATAAATATAGAGTTCTATGTAAACTTATTTCAAGGGATGCATTCCACCTTCTACTTGGAAGGCCATGGAAATTTTGATAGGCAAGCCATGCATGATGCAACCAAGAATGCCTATTCATTCAAGAAAGATGGGTTGACTTTCAAAATTTAGTCCTTGATAGAAGAATGAGAGATGAAAACATCAATTCCAAGTGTGCTCATGGTTGACGAGAAGGAGTTCTTGAATACCCTAGGAGAAGGAGAAGGAGTTGGGTTTTCTTTAGTATTGAAGCCAAAAGATGAAGCTTCTATTAAGAAATCTAAGATACCAAATGAGGTAAAAGAAATACATGAAGAGTATAGAGATATTGTGAATGATGGTCAACCCACTCCCCTACCTCCTAAGAGACTTGTTAGCCAAAAGATTGAATTCATACCAGGAGCTACCTTACCCAACAAAGCTTCCTATAAGATGACCCCTAAAGAAAATGATGAAATAGCCAAACAAATCAGAGAGCTATTAGACCAAGGCCTAATTAGAAAGAGAATAAGCCCATGTGCAGTCCCTACTATTTTAGTACCTAAGAAAGGAGGATCTTGGAGACTTTGTACTAGTTCTAGAGCCATTAATAGAATCACCATTAGGTATAGGTTAGCAATACCTAGAATTGAAGACCTAATGGAATGTTAAGGGGAGGCAAAGTACTTCAGAATAATTGACCTTAAGAGTGGCTACCACCAAATAAGGATAAATGAAGGACATGAGTGGAAAACAACCTTTAAAACTATAGAAGGTTTGTATGAATGGTTTGTAATTCCATTTGGTTTGTCTAATGCTCCCTAAACTTTTATGAGGCTTATGAATGAGGTATTGGTAGAATGCATTGGTAAATTTTTTGTTGTCTACATAGATGACATTTTAGTTTTCAACAGAACTAAGGAGGAGCATATTAGGAATTTGAAATTTTTTTTCAACAAATTGCATGATGATAAGCTAATGATCAACTTGGAGAAGTGTGACTTCATGAAGCAGGAGCTTGTATATCTTGGTTTTGTTTTGTCATAGGGTAACCTCAAAATGGACCAAGAAAAGGTGGATGCCATTCTAAGTTGGCCTACTCCCAAGGCTACAACTGAGGTGAGGAGTTTCCATGGTTTAGATCAGCATTATAGAAATTTGATTAGACATTTAAGTGTAATTTGTGCACCTATATTAGACACCATTAGAGGTGGGATGAAGACAAAGTTTCAATGGACACCACAAGTTGAGAAAGGGTTTGAAACACTCAAGAAGAAGATAGTAGAGGTGCCTACTCTAGTTCTTCCAAGCTTTGATAATATTTTTACAGTGGAATGTGATGCAAGCAATGTGCCCATTGGGGTTGTCATAATACAAGAAGGAAGACCAATCGCTTTCCATAGTGAGAAGCTAAATGATGCAAAGAGGAATTACTCTTCTTATGACTTGGAGTTGTATTCTCTAGTCCAAGAAATCAAGAAGTGGAGGCACTACTTGCTTCCAAATTAGTTCATAGGATATAATGATAACCAAGCTCTCAGCTTCCTTAACTCTCAAGAAAAATTTAGCAGCAAACACTTGAAGTGGGTGGAGTATCTACAAGCCTACACTTTCAATATCAAGCATAAAAAGGGAGTACATAATAAGGCTGTTGATGCATTGAGCACAAGGCTTCTCATATTCTAATAATTTCAGCTAAAAAGCATAGGTATATATAGCTTCAAAGACCTATATGCTGAAGATGAAGATTTTGCCCAAGTCTACAAGGCATGGAAAGATTTTAAAAACAACTTTCATGCTGAGTTTTCTAACTATACTTTGAAGAATGATTTATTCTTTAAAGGAGGTCAGCTTTGTGTTTCTAAAGGGTCTATGAGAGAGAATTTGATTCAATAAAAAACATAATGGAGCACTTAGTTGTCATTTTGGAGTCAGTAAGACTCAAGAGCTAGTCACTAGGTTCTATTTTTGGCCTAGAATGAATAGAGATGTTAGACAGCATGTTGAGAGTTGTGTAGTGTGTCAAAAAGAAATGGGAAAATCTTCCAATGTAGGTCTTTATCAACCACTTCCAATCCCAACCAGACCATGGGAATGCATAAGCATTGATTTTGTAGTTGGTTTTCCAAGAACAAGGCAGGGATATGACAGTATTTATGTTGTTGTCGAAAAATTTACTAAGATAGATCATTTCATGCCTTGCAAGACTATTCATGATGCTTGTAACATTTATCAATTTTTTTTCAGTCGAGTGGTGAGGATCCATTGACTCCCACTTAGTATTGTTTCAGACATGGACACCAAATTCATGAGCCATTTTTGGAAGAACTTGTGACGCTTGGCACTAACTTTTTTTTTATCTTCCTATCATCCACAAATAGATGGCCAAGTAGAGGTGGTTAATAGGAGTCTTGGTAATTTTCTGAGATGCCTCACAAAGGAGTATGGACAAGCATGGGACCAAATCAATGGACAAGCTGAATATGCATACAATGATATAGTGAACATATCAACTGGTAAGAGTCCCTTTGAAATAGTTTATGGTTTTCACCCAAGATGGATTTTTGAACTTAGAGAATTGAAGGAAGGAATGGATGGTAGTGGATATGATGAGGAATTTTCTCATTTAATGAGAGAAGTCCGTGAAAGTGTGAGAAAGAACTTTCAATTGAAAATGCTGAAAGGGTAACACAAAAGGTTGATGCAACAAAGAGGGATGTTCAGTTTCAGATTGGAGACTATGTGATGGTACACTTGAAGAAACATAGGCTGCAAAAATTTGTTCCTTACAAGCTAAAGATGAAGAAGATAAGTCCATGTAAGATACTTGCAAAGTATGGAAATAATGCAGACAAGGTGGAGCTTCCTTAATAAATTGGGTTGTCACTAGTTTTCAACATTGTAGATTTGGTAGCATAAGAAGGAACAATTCAAGATGTTTATCAGAACCTTAATGAGGTAATACAAGAGGTAAAATATCTGAAATTAACCTTTACTCCATCTATGATAGCTAAAAAGATACTAGACTCAAGGGTCTACAAGAAGACTAGGAAAAAAGACTATATGGAGCACCTTTTCAAATGGCATGAAAAAGAGGATTCTGATGCTACTTGGATTAGAGAAATAGAGTTCAAGAGGTTGGGCATTGATCCAAACATGCTCAATCTGAGGATGGATTAACCTTTATTTTGTTTTGGGGAGTATTTTGCAAGAGAACACCTACCTCAAACCCTTAGCTCTTTTTTTTGGGCATGTATTGACTCTAGCCTAGTCAGGAGAGTTTGTGTGGACCTTAGAAGGTCATTTGTTTTATTTACCTAAGATGGATATGACTAGGTAAATCCATGTCTAGATACATTTATTGGTTGGTTTCTTTTAGTTGTGTGCATTTGAGGTAGTTTGTAAGCCTCTAGAAATCCAACCAAGGCATTAGGAACTTTTGATAAGATTCTTTATATGACTGGCACTTGGTATCACTGGTGCTCGGGTAACACTGCGAATTTTGCTTAACATTGTCAGCTAACACTACGAATTTTTCTTAACACTATCGGTTAACACTGTGAATTTTAGTTAACACTGTCGATTAACATAGAGAATTTCAGTTAACACTGGCACCAATTTAGACTGGTGCTCGGTTTTTCATTATTTTTGCTTGGTAAATTTAGCTGTAACGGCCTGTGAAAAGAGGATCTTGTCTTTTATGGATAGTATGGGCAGTTTTAATGGTTCCTGAAGAGGTTCTTGCAAATAAGTGGATAGTTAGGGTTGTTTCCAATGAGAGGATGGTTATTAATAATGACATCCCAAGCATTCATCTAAGAAGAGTAGAGATTGGAAAAGAAGAGAAGCTATAGGAAAGTTACCAAGTTGCAAATTATTGTATTATTTTATTTTGTTTTCCAGTAATGAGAAGTTGCAGATTGTGTGTTTATTAAATATCAAGCTTTGTTGTTCATTCTGCATGCAAGTAGATTAGTTTACTCTTTATTTCTATTTTGCAAATTGTTAGTTCTTCACCCATTCTAGGTTGTAAACATTAATGGCCCCTATGGATTCCTGAATCCATGGTGAGTATCATGCATTGGGATGGAAATTGAGAGGTTCCCTTGTACATAGTTTCATTTTTGTTTTTGGTAGAAGAAACAATAGTTATGAGTCTGGAGATCTTACCCTAGGCGAGCTCGGTAATAGTCCGACTAGGGAAGAGAATGAGAGCAATGTTTTGAAAACATTGATTGAGTAAGTATTGAAAGAATCTATTTGTGTAGCTTTAGTGAGGAAGATGAATAAAATTTCGATGGGGGACTGAGTCTTGAAGAGGAGGTAAAACTGATAGTGACTTACCTCAGTTTAGGGTTGTGAATACCCTAAGAGATCTAGGAGAAAGATCTCAAAGTAGAGCCAAGCTAGTTCTATAGTAGAAATGACACTCCAGTACCACATCATGCATTTTATATAGCACACCTATTCTTTATAGAAGTAGTAAGGATACATGGGATACCTTTGAGTATTGTATCAGATAGGGACTCTAAGTTTATGAGTTTTTATTTGAAAATATTATGACAGAGGTTGGGTACAAATCTTCCCTTTAGCTCAGCATATCATCCACAAACTGATGGTTAGATTAAAGTGGTGAACTAAATATTAGGAAATATTTTGACATGCCTCACAAAATAATATAGACAATCATGGGATCGATTACTTTCTCACATAGAATTTTCCTATAATGATATATTCAATATATCCACTGGAAAGAGCCCTTCTGAAATAGTGTATGGAATTCATCCCAGGGGTATATGTGAACTCAGGGATCTTGGAAAAAATACAGAGAAAATTTTTGACGGTGAAGATTTTTCTCAATCCATGAAAGAAGTCCATGATACTATGAAAAAAAACATTAGTGGAAAGCACAACTCACACCAAACAGAAGGTAGATGAAAGGAAAAGAGATATTCAATTCCAAGTTGGAGATTTGGTCATGGTGCACCTAAAAAAGGAGGACTACAAAAAGGTGTCCCAAATAAGCTTTAGATGAAAAAGATAGGCCCTTGTACAATACTGGAAAAGTATGGGTCTAATGCTTACAAAATTGACCTTCCTACCGATATAGGATTGTCTCCATTTTTTAATGTGGTAGATCTTGTGTCCTATAAGAGACCAATTCTAGAAGAAGGTCCTGATATAATAGTAGACACCAATGATCTTAAAGAAATGAAACTTCTAGTTACTCCAAATCCAAAGGAAGAGAAGATTTTTGATTCAAGAGTTGCTAAGTAGACTAGAAAAAAAACATACATGGAACACCTAATTAAATGGAAAGGAAAAGTTGATTATGAAGCTACATGGTTGCCAAAGACTGAGTTTAAGAAGTTAGACTTCAACCCTACCTTGACCTAATCACCTAGAAGTTTATTTCTTTAATCTAGGGGAGTATGGTGCAGGAGAACCTAGAGAAAATAGGGTTAAGATCTCCTACAAACATTTTAATTTTGTTTAGTTTGGTTTGTAAGGTGTTTGGTCATTCACTCTTGTAATGAACAAGTGCAAAATGGGTTAGAGTGGTGAAGAAACACTCTAGTTTCCTAGTTGCTTGTTTTTAGTTTAGGTGTGTATTTCTATGGTAGTTTAGGTGTGTTTAGGTGAGTATGGTGTAGGAGCACTTAGAGAAATAGGGTTAAAATCCCCTACAAACATTTTGGTCTTTTTTTAGTTTGGTCATTAACTCTTGTAATGAACGAGTGCAAAATGGGTCAGATTGGTGAAGAAACACTCTAGTTTCCTAGTTTCTTGTTTTTAGTTTAGGTGTGTATTTCCAAGGTAGTTTATAAGCCTCTAAAAATCCAACCAAGTAATTAGGAACCTTAAATAAGTTGCTTGATAATACAGATTCTTGGTACTGGTGCTTGGTAAATACTAATGTGTGGTGACACGGGTATTTGGTAATGCAGATGCCCGGTAAGGAAATTGCTCGGTACAAAGGGTACTTAGTATTGGTGTTTGGTATGTATTACTGCCACTTGGTAAAAGAAGCTACGATGACCCAGGAAATGCAGATCTTTTCTTTAGTGAACAATATGGTCAGTTGTAATGGTTCCTAAAAATATGATTTTGACTTAAGTCAGAAGTTAATGTTGTTCCAATGATTGAAAGAATATAAAAAGATCTCAGAAGCCTTCATTAAAATAAGGATTAGAGATAGAAATTTGATAGAGGGATGAAGAGAAATTTGGAGAAGAAGTTCAATATTTTGTATGGTTTTCTTATTTTTTTAGTTAATGAAAAATTGCAAGTTGTGTATTTAATCATTATGGTTTATTCTTTGTGCATGTAGTAGAATTCTTGTTTTCATTTTTTAGATTTGCATGTTTCTGGCCCATTCTAGGTTGTAAATCTAGAAGTGATCCTCAAGGTTCTTGAATCCATGGAGAGAACCATGTTTCTGGATGGAATTCGAGAGGAGCCTCTTTATATAGTTTTATTTTCCTTGTTTCTTGTAGAAGAAGTGATAGTCATGATCTTGGTGTTCTTACCCTAGGCAAGCTCCATGATATTCTTGCAAGGGAAGAATGTTATGAGTGATTTGGCTGAATGAGTTGGTTTAGTGAGGATGAATCTATCCTAGTAGGTTCACCGATTGTGGAAGAAACAATTTTTTGGTGGGAATTGGGTCTTAAGAAGGAGGTGAAGCCCTTAGTGACTTACTTCAACTTAGGGTTTAAGAATACCCTAGGAGGTCAAAGAAAGATACCTCAGAGTAGAGTCAAGCTGATTCTATAGAGAAGGATTCCATTCCACATCAAGTATGCAGAGGACAACATTTGTATGGACTGAGATCAAATAAACAATATTTTTTGGTAATTCCTTGTGTCTTTGCATGGTTGAATAAGCCTATTGAGTTAGTCTAAATTTTGGATGTGTTGAATATAGGGATTATACACTATGAAACCTCTATGAATAATCTAGTGCATTACTATCTTCATATTTGTTTAATTTCTACAGACAGACCTAAGGGTTTTCCACTATTATTGAAAATTTGAGTATTTATTGAGACCATGAAAGTTATATGAATGTAAATTCTTTGTTTCTTATAGGATGAACATACATTGAATTGTATTATACACCAACACCACTAAGTATGTAGAAAGTATTGAATGGAGGGGGATCACATGTTTTTTTACTTGAAGGAACACAAATTTGGAGGGTAGGTTATTGCAGTAGACAATCTACCTTAAAAATGGAAACATTTTGTCTAGAAATCAGTGATTATATGTTGAGGAGATGAAGATTCAACCTTTTTTTGGTTGAAATTGATTTTGGAAGGCCAAAATTGATCAAGCCCTAGTTTTGAAGGGTTTGGGGGAGCAATTTTGGGATTTTGTACTTAGAGAGACCATAGATTCAAATTGATTGCATTTTCTCTCAATTGAAGACAAATTATCACTTAGTTGAAAGAGCCAAGGTCATGGGTTAAGTATTTGACAGGGTTGATTTATAAAAGGGGTAATTTAGGCCTTAAGACACTCATAGTTGGTCACCTGGGTGATTTAGTCCAAAATAACTAATTCTAAGTTTTTGATATGCAAGAGAGAAGCCAAATGGGTGTGAAAATACATAGCTTATTTTTGGAGTCTTTTGGAAAGTTTTGGTGAGATGTGTGAAAAATAGTTGGTGAAGACCTAATAGGGAATTAGGCCTATTAGGAGAGTGTTTTGGGGTTTTCCTATAATTTGAGCACTTGAACCCTTGATAATTGTTATTTTTTTTAGTAATAACTAAGAGGGGGGGGGGGGGGGAATNGGGGGGGGGGGGGTGAATCAGTGGCCTCAAAAATTTGTCCTTTAAACTTTAATCCACCAATCAATACACCTCAGATTATTAAGTCCCTACAAGATGTATGCCTTTGAAATACTTGAAATTAATAACTATATGTCAGTTTACCTTGTCTGTCCTTATTCTCCTTGACTAGAGATAAGTAGTAAAACTTAGTTACTGATACTTAGTAAATATGCAGAGTATACCAATCAATCCATAAATTTATATGTGAAATGTAAAGAAATAAAGTAATAAATCATACACACATAACACATGTATTTTAACATGGAAACCTTGTTAATGGAAAAACCACTAGGACCGGTACCCCAAATTTTCACTCTTCTAAAGTGAGCCCTGTTAGGAGCCAACCCTGTTAAAGGTTACAAATACACTGTTAAGTGCGACCTTGTTAGAGGATTTTTATACATAGGTTGTCACTTAGTATCTGGCATCTATGCTACCAACCTTGAATCAGCCTTTAGACTGTCAATAGGCTTTATGCTAATCTTACTACCATCCTTGAATCAACCTCCTTCTTAGACTATCAATAGGCTTTAGGTAAGAATGATGATACTCTCATGAGTCAACCTTTTTGGTAATCTATTAGGATATACCTCAATTATAGAAGACTGTTAAGTCCTGCTCTGTTAAGAGATTTAATTCTCCAATGGTTAAACTGAAACACAATGACCTATTTCTAATGCAACTTTGAATTGCAGATATTCAGATCTATTTACGTACAATTCCTTTCTAATCAATGTATCAATTCAATTCCTTTGTACTTCACACTTTCTTCTCTATGATGTTGTGCTTCACTGTGTGTCGGTGTCTTGAGAATTCTTTAGCTCTCCCTTAGCTTGATTGATCAGGACTGTATGAAGTTTTTCCTTCCCTAGTTTCTCTTCAACATCTTCTTTCAATTCACTCCCATGTGTATCTGTTTGCTCTTGGAAATGAATTAATCTTGTCCCTTATATAGACATTATGTTCCTTAATTCTTGGTTCTTGATTTTTGATTCTTGGCATGAAAAACAATCCAGCCAAATTTATTTATGGCTCTAACTCCTAATTTATCTCATAGTTATCTTCTTGCCAACTATATAAATCATCTTTAAATCACTTAATGAACTATGGTTGAATAAATAAAACAACTATTTAAGTCTATTCTTAAGCTCTGCCAGCTAGATATTTTGTCATTTTTTGATCTCTCTATTCTGTCAGCCAACTCTGCAGTTCATTGCCGGTGACAACTACCAGTTTTGTCGGTAGAACTTCAGTTAGCTTCGAGATCTCCGTCCATTGGGCATAATTGGATTTTGTTCATCAGGCAACTCTATTTTATGGTTTTCAGGCATCCTATGATTCTTCTTCATCGAGAAAAACTATCTTCTGCTCATCGGGCATCACTGTGACTTTATCTCTATCTTTATCGATGGTGTACACTCTGTCGGTGTGGTCTGTCACTTAGTGAATACTTGAATTTTATGAATTGCTAAAAGCATAACCTCTATTCCATTGATTCTCTGAAGTCCTTGGCATTATGAATATGACTATACAGATGATATCAAGTTGACATCAATGACAATACAAATCATTAATTGATTTAATGTCTTGCATCATTTTCAACTTAACATTGTCAAACATTAAATTAGTTACATGTCATCAATCTCTCCCTTTGGCATTGATGGAAACATGCTATATTATCACACTATACTATTTCTAATACAACATGAAATACAATTGTTGAGATTCATCAAATTACCAAATAGTTTGTTTTGATAACTGATAAAAGTGTCTAACCACCGGTAAGCTCTGTGTTAGCTTAGATTTGATTCTTGCATCTTTCATGTGTTTCTTCTTATGATGTGTTGTGTCCTCTATTTGTGTCAATTTCTCTCTCTTGATTGTTCTTCTTCTTTGATGTCTCTGTCTTTTGTTTACAACTTTTATACAAATTCTCTCCCTATCGATATGATCTCTTCCTGTTTGGAGTAATCTGATAATGAATAGTTTCTGATAATAATATGGATACATTCTCTCCCTTTGACAACAATGCCAAACAAATATATATATATATATATNAAAAAAATATATATATATATATATATATATATATATATATATATATGTATATATATATATATATATATTACAAATATCTGACATTCTGTCAAATAATTTCTTCTATCCATAATATATTCCTTGAATTTCCCTCATCCATCATCAATATAGAAATATGTTCTGGTGGTCGGTTCTGATATATACCTTTATGTATATTGATGTAGCTTTGAAGTTCATCTTCTACTTGCATCAATCATGAATGATATTATGATAATATAGGGATGATGCAACTTTCATTCCTTTTACTGACTGGTTGACATGGGTTTTACCCCTAGTCCTTTTCTCAGGTACTCAAATGTATCCTTGGGTAGTGGCTTGGTGAAGATATCAGCCAATTTTTCTTTTGATTGCACATATTCAATTATGACCTCCTTTTCTTGAACTTGTTCTCTTAAATAGTGATACTTGATGGCAATGTGTTTTGTTTTTGCATGCATGAATAGATTCTTGGAAATATTTATTGCACTCGTGTTATCACAATAGATAATTACTGGTTCTATGATCTTCATATGCATACCTTCCAGCAACTGTTTCATCCATGCAATATTTGAGCAGTTTGCAACAACAGCAACATATTCTGCTTCTGCAGTAGACTAAGACATGCATCCTTTCTTCTTGCTAATCCATGTGACAAGTCTGTCACCCATAAAGAATGCTTCTCTAGTTGTGCTCTTCCGGTCATCAAGACTTCCAGCCCAATCAGTGTCGATAAACACTTTTAGTTCAAATTTTCCTTCTCTTCTATACCACAAGCCAAATTCCTCAGTATTCTTTAGATATCTTAGAATTCTTTTCACAACAATTATATGTGATTCCCTGGGGTTAGTAGAACATCTAGCAACAATTCCTACTGCATGTGTAATATATGGTCTAGTGTGTACAACATACATGAGTTTTCCTATCATGGATCTATATAGAGTATGATTTACCTCTATTTTCTTATCTTCCTTTGTTAATTTGCATCTAGTAGCCATTGGTGTTCCAACAGGTTCAGAATCTTCCATCTTGAATATTTTTCAGTACTTCTTTGATGTATTTGGACTGTGTAATGAAAATACCTTCACTTTGTTGAATGATTTGTAGACCAAGAAAGAACTTGATCTCTTCAAACATAGACATCTCAAATTCTTTGCTCATCTCATCAACAAACAATTTGCATAGCATATCATTGCCTCCAAATATGATGTCATAAACAAATATTTCAGCAATCAAAGTGTTAGCATTAGTATCTTCTTTCAAATAAAGATTGTTGTTTTTACTAGTCCTCATGAATCCAATACTTATTAGATAGGAATGAAGTCATTCATACTAGGCTCTAGGAGCTTTTTTCAATCGATACAAGGCTTTGTGAAGTCTACATACCATGTTCCTCTTATCGAGATCCACAAACCCTTCTGGTTCCTCAATGTATACCTTTTCTTCAAGTATTCAATTTAGGAATGCTGACTTGACATCCATTTGATATACTTTGAATCCTTTGTATTCAGCATAAGCAAGTATAATTTTTACTCCTTTTAGCCTAGCAATGGGTGGAAAGGTTTCTCCATATTCTATACCTTCCTCTTGTGCATACCCCTTTCATACTAGTCTTTCTTTGTTTCTTGTGACTTCTCCATTCTCATTTAGTTTGTTCTTGAATATCCATTTTGTACCCATGACATTCTTGTAATCTGGTCTTGGCACAGGTGACCATATCTTGTTCTTTTCAATCTATTTAATCTCATCATTTATATCACTTATCCATTCTTCATTATCTAGTGCAGCATTGACCGACTTTGGTTCAAACTCACAAATTAAGCAATTTGAGTTTAAAGACTTACTTCTTATTCTTGTACCAGCTTTCTTATCTCCAATGATCTGGTCCTCTGGATGGTTCCTTCTTACATATCTTACAAGTATAGGTATAGCTCTTTGTATATCAGCTTGATCTTCATTACCTTGCACATTATCTTGATCATTATCCTGACCGTCGGTAACAACATTTTGACCATCGATTGCAACATTCTGTTGTTCTGGATTTAAGCACTGTTGCTCAGGTAGAGTTATGGGTTCTTTATAGTATAAAAACTTGTTGTAGTTCACTGGTTCTTTTGTGCTTTCTAGTTCATTCTTTTCTACAAATTCATCAATCTTCACATTTACACTTTCAAATATTTTGTTAGAAGCCTTGAGTAGACATTTAAAAGCTTTGCTTTTGGTAGAATACCCCAGAAAAATACCTTCATCACTTTTGGCAGCAAGATTTCCATTTCTATTATCTTTTAAGACAAAACATTGACTGCCAAAAATTTTGAAGTAACTTACATTGGGTGTTCTACCATACCCTAGCTCATAAGGAGTCTTCTTTGAGTCCTTTATCAATTGTACTTTGTTAAGTGTATAGATAGCTGTGCTAATAGCTTCTCTCCAGAAGATCTAGGTGATGTCCTTCTCTATCATCAGTGTTCTTGCATAGTCAACTATTGATTTGTTCCTTCTCTTAGCAATCCCATTTTGCTGTGGTGTTCTCGGTGTAGAAACTTGTCTTTCTATGCCATGCTCATTACAAAAATTAGTGAATTCATCTAATATAAATTCTCTTCCTCTATCTAATATCAAACATTTTAGATCCTTACCACTTTTTTTTTCTACCATAGCCTTATACCATTTAAACATCTTGAATGCTTCATATTTTTCTTTTAGAAACATGACTGTCATCATTCTAGAGTAATCATCAACAAAGAGAATAAAATATCTATCTCCATAATATCTGTTTATCCTCATAGGTCCCCATAAACTAATATGGACTAATTATAGAATATCATTAGATGTATGGGTTTTTCTTTTGAAACTAGACTTTGTCATCTTACCTTTTTGACAATTTTTGCACATGATGTTGTATGGCTTTGTCATCGTCGGTAAGCCTCTTACACTTCTTTTCCTGCTTATTTTCATCAGGTTGTCAAAATTCACATGACACAACCTTTTGTGTCATAGCCATATGTCTTTGTTTCTATTCATCAAGCAAGTGGGGTTAGTATCATTCAGATAGAATAAGTTACCTTTGGTCTGTTCACCGGTACCAATCAGTATTCCTAATTCATTGAAGATCTTTGCCTTCTTGTTCTCAAATGCTACTCTGTGACCTAAATTAATCAGCTGAGAAACACTCAAAAGATTATAATTCAATCCTTTTACCCAATAAGCATTTTCACATTTAATCAGGATATTTAGCATTACTGTTCCTTTGCCTTCAATTTGACAAGGTGAATCATTTCCCATTCTTACTATACCACCTTTATAGTATTCAAAAGTATTAAAGTTTTCTTTGTCACCGGTCATATGGTGAGTGCAGCCACTATCTATAATCCAGACATCATTCTTTCTAATTTTAGATATGAGTTTAGTTTCTTCATACCTTTCATCTTCATTTGAATCATCCTTCATAGCTACAAATACTATCTTGATATCATCATCCAGTTCGGTGTCAGTATCTTCATCTTTGCAAGTAGCTAGAGAGCTAGCCTTCTTGCCTTTATCCTTGTAATCTAGGGTATCATTTCTTTTTTATTGTCGGTAACATCTGTAATATTTTTTATCACCTCTATTAGATTTCTTCTCAAAAGATCTGTTATCACTTCTGTCATCTTTTATTTTTCTAGGACATCTTGTAGCAAAGTGTCCAATCTCTTTACAATTAAAACATACAAGTGGTAATTTGCCTTTGTATTTACCTTTGCCTCTTAGCATTCTTCTTGCCATGAGGGCTTCAATTTCCATCTAGATCTTCTTCTTCACTTTCGCTTTCACTGTCTCTTCTAGATGAGTGTCTCTGACTAGATTTTCTTATTCTCATAGAAGACTTGAATGCAAACTCTAAACTTGGTAAGACACTATTATGAAAATTATTCATCTCAAATGAAATCAGTCTACCAATCAGGTTATCAAGAGTGACTATATTGTTTTCTACTGCTCTCATTTCTTGAATAGTAGAGACTCTAATAGCATATATAGGCAATAGGGTTCTTAAGATTTTACTTACCGCTGTCTCCTCTTCAAGTGTACCTCTAAAACCTTGTATAGAATTGACTACTTCTTTAATTCTTGTGTTTTACTGAGTGATGTTTTCAACTTCTTTCATTCTAAGAGCATCAAAATCTCCTCTAAGGCTTTCTGCCTTGGCTCTAAGAACATTTGCATCACCTCCATGTACAAGTTTTAGCTTGTCCCACATTGTCTTTGCATTTTTGCAATCTTTGACATGCTCAAATTCAGCATCAAAGAGTGAGGCAGAAAGCTCTATAACCATGCAGTTATGTTCATGCTTTACTCTCAATTGATCTATCATCAATGGTCCTATAGGCAACACATATTCAGTATCTAAGTATTGAGTAATATCATTGCCAATACCTGATAAATGGATTTTTATTCTGCTTTTCCATGAAGCAAAGTTGTCTTTTCTCAACTTGGGCACATCTCATCTGTTCATCTTGTGATCTTTACATAGGTCTTGAAACCTTCCTTCTAAGCACACAAGCTCTGATACCAATTGTTAGTAATAACTTAGAGGGGGGGGGGGGGGGANTAGAGGGGGGGGGGGGGTGAATCAGTGGCCTCAAAAATTTATCCTTTAAACTTTAATCCACCAATCAATACACCTCAGATTATTAAGTCCCTACAAGATGTATTCCTTTGAAATACTTGAAATAAATAATTGTTTGTCGATTTACCTTGTCTGGCCTTATTCTCCTTGATTACCGATAATTAGTAAAACTTATTTACCGATACTTAGTAAATATGCAGAGTATACCAATCAATCCAGAAATGCATATGTGAAATGTAAATAAATAAAGTAATAAACCATACACACATAACACATGGATTTTAACGTGAAAACCGTATTAAGAGAAAAACCACTGGGACCGGTACCCTAAATTTTCACTCTTTTGAAGTGAGCCTTGTTAGGAGCCAACCCTGTTAAAGGTTACAAACACACTGTTAAGTGCGACCTTGTTAGAGGATTTTTATACATAGGTTGTCACTTAGTATCTGGCATCTATGCTACCATCCTTGAATCAGCCTTTAAACTGTCAATAGGATTTATGCTAATCTTACTACCATCCTTGAATCAGCCTCCTTCTTAGACTATCAATAGGCTTTAGGTAAGACCAATGCTACTCTCATGAGTCAACCTTTTTGGTAATCTGTTAGGATATACCTCAATTATAGAAGACTGTTAAGTCCTTTGTTAAGAGAATTAATGCTCCAATGGTTAAACTGAAACACAATGACCTGTTTCTAATGCAACTTTGAATTGCAGATATTCATATCTATTTACATACAATACCTTTCTGATCAATGTATCAATTAAATTCCTTTTTACTTCACACTTTCTACTCTATGATGCTATGCTTCACTATGTGTCGGTGTCTACAAAATTATTTAGCTCTCCCTTAGCTTGATTTATGAGGACTATATGAAGTTTCTCCTTCACCATTTTCTCTTTAGCATCTTCTTTCAATTCACTCCCTCATGTATCTGATTTCTCTCAGAAATGAATTAAGCTTGTCTCTTGTCTAGACATGATGCTCCTTAATTCTTGGTTCTTGATTTTTTATTCTTGGCATGAAAAACAATCCAGCCAAATTGATTTATGGCTTTAACTCCTGATTTATCTCATAGTTATCTTCTTTCCAACTGTATAAATCATCTTTAAATTACTTACTTAACTATGGTTAAATAAATAGAAAAACTAGTTAAGTCTATCCTTAAGCTTTGCCAGCTAGATATTTTGTCATTTTCTGATCTCTCTATTTTGTCGGTCAATTCTATAGTTCATCAATGGTGACAACTACCAGTTTTGTCGGTGCAACTTTAGTTAGCTTTGAGATCTCCATCCATTGGGCATCATTGTATTTTGTTTGTCGGGAAACTCTATTTTCAGCTCGTTGGGCATCCTGTGATTCTGCTTGGTTAGGAAACACTGTCTTCTGCTTGTCGGGCATCACTGTAACTTTATCTCTATCTTTACTGATGGTGTGCACTCCATCGGTGTGGTCTATCACTTAGTGAATGCTTGAATTTTATGCATTGCTAAAAGCATAACCTCTATTCCATTGATTCTCTCAAGTCCTTGGTATTATGAATATGACCATATAGATGATATCAAATTGACATCAATGACAATACAAATCATTAACTAATTTAATGTCTCGCATCATTTTCAACTTAACATTGTCAAACATTCAATCAGTTACATGTCATCAATTTTTTGTTGGAATTAGTAATTAGAAGCCCTTAGGAACAATGTGGGAGATTGGGAAGGTTGAGTTCATATCTTGACTCGTTTAAGCCATTTGGTGCATTAAGGAACATTGTGGATTGACACAACTTTTGTGCATTTGAGAAGTTTTTTTTATAGAATATTAGAAGTTTTGATTTCTCTACATCACAAACACAATCTAATTCTAACTTATAAAGGAACTTTGAGTAGGATAAATAGTTAGACACATCATATCCTTAAATCAACTTAACACTTATAAGAAAATAGAGTACACAATGTTTTAAATCAACTAAGCTAGCTTGGAAATCTTTATAGGAAGTATTTGCAAAAACATGAAATTTTATTTGTTGGCCAGGGTTTAAAGTTATCCATTACCAACATTAAGACATAAAACAACTATTGAATTTTCTATGAACGCGAGTACTTTTAACAACAAGAAATAGAACACAAGTATCAAGAATTTATTAACATGCCATTAGCATTTTAGAAGTCATTCATTTGAACACATCATTGGTCTGAGAGTGAAAAATAATAGGTAATTGATATAAGATAAATTGATCAAACAAAGATAGGTGTATTCTTGTAAAACAATGGAGTACAAGTATAAAGAAAACAACCTTGATTTGTAAGATTCAAGTTTATTGACATAAATATGTCACCAAAAGGAAATAATGCAAAAACACCAAATTTTATGCATAGGTGAGATATGAGTCTTGGATATCTTAGTGTGGCAACCTAGGGCTCTGAACCAAATGTAACACCCTACAAGGAAACCTTAGAGGATAAGTCGTCAAAATAATAAAAGATGCAATAATTTTTTATTGTTAACTAATAAGATATGCATCAACTCTAATATATAGATATGCACTTGTTTTAAAAAAATTGAAGGAAATATTACTAACAAACCTAAGTCCTTGCAGGTTCCCTATTGTTTCTACTAAATAAATATTGATTAACCTATTCACCTTTAAGAGTTACACATTGAATTGCAAGCTTTAAATTACATATAATGGACAAAGGTATGTGTTCCTATATTTTTTAACATAATTCAATCACTTATCATCGATATTTAATTTACCAATTCAAGTCATTAATTCATTACTAATCTTAAAAATTATAAATGTCTACTATTCTAACACTTATATCAGTCTCATTAAATATCAGCATAGAGTAAAATACTCATTAAAGAACATAAACTATGCTAAAGAATTTCATTACTGTAGGTTCATTTTAATGCACCATATAAGTGTTCCTAGTATATTCTTTTCCATATAAGTTAACCATATTTGGTAAATAATCAATTTACTAAGTTTACTATCTCATTTCATATTTAATTAAACATAACATTTGCTTCCTTCCTATCATACACAATGATTCCATAACTCTAATAATTCATAGATATTCATTAGTCATAGATTCTATTAATATCCTACTCTTTCCTAACTATTGCTTCTTATATTAATATCTTTTTAATCTAAAATCACTAGTCAAATTATCATTTTAATTCATTGAAAATACAACCAATCATTTCCTCCCAATTTTAGTTATTGATCAACACTTTAATAATACTCTTCTTTGAACATTTACCAATAAATCAACATAATATAGTTCTACATTCATAAAACATGAGAAATTAGTATAAATGACTCTCTATACCTAAGTGAATTTCCTTTATAGAAGGGTAAAATAATGAATAAATAATTATAAACAAATAATATAATCTACTTCATTTAATTCTTATAACATAAATAAATTAAAGAATAATATTTCCCTTTCATTTCACGTAGAACTACCCATTATCTAATTCATTTCTTTCAATAAGTATACATCATTACATAAATGTCTCATTTCAGGAGCTTATACAAATACATTTACATTAATTAAATCTCAATGAGATACATGATGCAATATAAAGCCTTCAACTTCTAATCTTGAAAGGGACATCAGCAAGGATAATCCATGAGACCACAAACAATACCTCGATATAATAAATATTAACCACCCAACCACATGGATCCAATAGGTCCTCTCCCCCATGTTTGGAGAGAGAAACCAAGGACCACAAAAGAGAAGACAAAAAACCTAAGGTGGTACAAACCCTTCACAAAAAAATCCTAAATCACAAAATACAACAAGTCAAAACAGAACTACCAGAGGCATTTGGAATAAAAGGTGTAACAAATATAGGGTACATGATAGGTGAGTGTCATCACATAACCATCAATGATAGGGATCTCCTAGCATTCACTCTTGAATTTGGCACCCCTCAT
The DNA here is from genome assembly GCA_018584345.1 of Thuja plicata. NCBI lineage: Eukaryota > Viridiplantae > Streptophyta > Pinopsida > Cupressales > Cupressaceae > Thuja > Thuja plicata. The sequence goes on from MU226669.1 coordinate 211,279, forward strand.
ATGGATCTCCTTGTAGTCACTCTAGACTCTGGCACCCAAATAGGCATATGTAGAACCAAACATCTTTTCATGAAGACAAGGCTATTAGATTGTGCCATCACAAGGAACCTTCTCCCACTCCCATCCCTAGCCTTTAAATGAACTAACAACATGTTCGAGGCATAAATTAATCTTTATTAATGTGTTTTTTCTCCCCTCCCTCTAAATTTTATTAATGTTATAACTTGATTAATAAAACTCACCAATGGGATCTCCTAGCAGCCACTTTGTTCCCCAAAACCCATGGTGAGCCACTCACCTAATCTAAATAGGTTCTTTACCCACAAAATACAACTTCAAAAACCACATAAAATAGTAAATCATGCCATAATAACAAGATAGTTCTATCTGATTTGTATATTCTAGGTTTAGGAAACCTCTTGTGGCCTCTTAATTACTAAACAACCCTAAACCAAATTCAGGTACTCAGATAGATTCAAAAAACATATAATTGCATCAAAATGCATCAAAAGGATTAAAAAACATAAATACATCAAGAACCTCATCAAATCATAAATCAGAATAACATAATATCATTGGATTAGTTTTAGGAGATCATTGGTTGTCCCTAGTCCACAAGACAATCCTGAAGCCTAATCAGGCAATCACAATTCTTAACATCACTTAAGAAGGCATAAAAATGCATAAAAATGTAGAAAATGATTGATAATCACCAAATAGAACATTTTTAAACCAAATGCATAGCCTTAATGCCTTGGTAAAAACTTAATACATGAATTGGCCAAAATCCTAAAACAAAGCACTTGGTCACTATTTCTCTACACTTGGGTGCTATTTCTGTGCACTTGGTAAGATAAGTTGTGCATTTGGGGAATTATTCTATGTATTTTGTCATGGGAAATGCATAGTTGGGTGTAAGAGTTGCACAATTGGTCACATACTATGTTATTTTTAGGAAATGCAAGCCAAATTAAGTTAACAATTAAAACTGATAAAAATCCCGACATTGGGAGTGGAATTTGAGGAAAACCGAATTGATATATTCTCAATTCCCTTAAAGGAAAAGAAATAAG
>MU226669.1:214875-228067 GCA_018584345.1 Thuja plicata
TATATATATATATATACATGTATGTATATATATATATATATATATATATATACACACTTGATCAAACAAATAATATAATTAGAATCTATATAGTACTCTAATGTTTAATGATAATAATTATACAATATTCACCAGTTATGTAATAGCTTAATGCATTTTATCGACTTAATAAACTAAATAATACAACTACATACATCTCAGGTATATATATATATATGAACTATAACTGATTGAATGTTTGAAGATGATAAGTTGATGATAACCGAGCTGTAGAAAGTAAATGCAAGACATTAAATCGGTTAATGTGTTGTATTGTCATTGATGTCAACTTGATATAATCTGATTGGTCATATAAAAATTTGTCATGGAATTTAAGAAACCAAAGAGATAAAGTTTATGTTATCAGTAAACATAAAAATCCTGTGTACATCGAGTGATAGTAAACACTGACGGATGGTGCACATCGATGGACAGAGAACTCCAAGAAGTTCACAATGTATACTGAGCACCACAACATCAAGCATAAATGAAGTGGTGACCAAGTAGAACTAAAGTTGATGCCCGAAGACAACTGGAGTCAATGACTAAGAAAACTAAGAGTTTATCACCGATTAGAACTAGAGTTAGAAAATGACAAGATAGTTAGCTGACAGGAGATATAATTAGTTTTAACTGATTGATTACCTTGTTTTCATCGATCAGTTGAACTAAATATTTAAATTTAGTTTTAGTCAAAGTTGTCAAGGAGAAATCTACAGAATAAAACTAAAGCAAAGCTTTAAAGATTAAAGAAATGCATTGCAAGATTTGCTTGAAGAATAAATTTACGCCAAGAACAAGAAAGACAAGCATAATAAATAGTGAAATCATGTCTGTATAAAGAGACAAGTAATTGAATATAAAAAAAAAGATTTCTGAATATAATTCTGGTGAAGATAGTAGTCTTCATGCAGATTGTTGGTAATATTTCATGTTTTGAGGTCTACCCTAAAAAAATTTTATGTCCTCAGTCATGTCCTCACTTCAAAGTTGAAAATGTGTTCAAAATTGTTAAAGTCCCTCTGAAAATTGATGGTCATTAGGTAAAAATCAAAGTGAGATGTCAAAAACCCTAAGTCTTAATTCATTCTACATGAAAATGGCTAAAAACCCTAGTTCATTGAAAAACCCTTCTAATTTGAAGTTACTTTTTGATCCACTTAAGTCATTTAAGGCATGTGTTGTATTTCCTATCCTCTGCTAGTCGCGAAGTCTCCTTATAAAGTAAGAATATTCCTTATCATTATGAGACTTAACGATTCCCTTCAGTCGGGTGATCTATGTAAGAAAGGAATATACCATATGTAATATGGCAATCAAGTGACAATCATTGATTCAGATCAAGATCCTGAGGTAGTCGGAAAGTCTCGTGATGTAACCCTAGTTAGTAAATTTGTCTCCTGACTGATGGGTTCTTTCTTGCATCCATGGCTTCACTAGCCTCCTATCACTCCAATAGGTTCAACTACTAAAGGATTGATTTCCCAACTCCTCTTAGGTCTAATCCAACCTCTATGGATTCAATTTTTTTAATCGTGCACCCATTTTCCAATCGGGTTCCAAAATCAAGCCTTTTAGGCCTTGTACCTTTTTAGGCCTATTATCCCTCCTAATCACTGAAAATGTGATTTTCCTCCTAAAACCCCTTAACAAACCTAGAAAAAAAAAACATATTATTTGTAGGTTTTTCCTCCCCTTTAATAATTTCTAGGTCTCTGGTGTCAACTCTGTCCGTACATTGGACTTCTAACAAACCCCTAAAAATAAGGGTTTCTAGGGCATGAAGACTGGTCTAGTTTCTTGATCTTCTTCCACTGATCTAATGAGCTCCTCTGAAATCCACCTTCCATCAAAAGGTCTGCACCTCATGCCCCTACACTCCTCTATCATTTATTGGCACATACCAATCAACTTGCAACCTCCATTTTTGTTGCACTCCTCAGTCACCCTAGCCAGAATAGCTAGTACTCACCTAGGGCCTGATTGTTTTCAAGCTTCCCCTACATTCACACACTCCACAATCCATGTGTACAAATTATATACAAGGCTCTAATGGATTCCAAGTGGTCATGGAGTTTTAGCCTTGTGAACACCAAAGAAACCCATTCTTTACATAACTGGACCAAAATTGGCCAGTGAACTTACAAACTGTAGTAATTTATACAAAACTTAACCAGAAAGTACAATCTACTAAACCAATGCCACAAAAATCTTAGGAACTACATTCCAGAAACTATCCATTCATTAATTCAATCCATTCAATCCAATAATGTTGTGGATGAAAGTTTTGTAACTTAATTACACTATAAAATGCTCCTTCTCAAACACCAGTCAGTACAATCTTCAATCTAACTATCAAATTAGGGTTTAAATCAACTTATTTACTCCTATCACACCTTTATAGACCCTCTGGTTTGGATTTGGACAACATAAGAGCTGATTCCTAAAAACTAAGAAATGTTGTCATGACAAATTTAAAAGTTATCATGACAACTTTGACAACTTTTTGTCAAAATGACAATTTTTTTCATTTTGAGAGTCCTAATTGGTTCCAAACCTTACCAATTGACCTCAAATGACTATTTAACATTAAAAAATTAAAAAAATATTCCCATGACTTTGGTCAAAACTTTGACTTTTGAGTTGACTTATAGGTTCTAGACCCCTAGAATCAACTAAAAACCCTAACCTTTCTTAACTCTAATCACACCTCAAAGCACACTAGGGATTTTCTAGATTAGTCCTTATTCATGGATGGTTGGCCAAACCAACCTACAAGCCAAATGTCACAAGATCTTATTAAATAACTTAGGGTGCTCCTGCACCATCCTCCCCTTACAATAAGAAAGTCAAGGTACATGTGGTGTCAAGAACTCCTTACTGATTCCATGCTTCTTGAAGTCACTGTTAGCTATCCAAGTGGATTCTGACTCTATTTTTTGTTTCCACTTCACTATATGCTCCATATAAACTTTGTGTCTTGTCTTCTTCTTCACCCTTGAATCCAATATCTTCTCCACTTATGGATTGACTTATTTCAGAGTCTTGAACTCTCTCATGTCCTTATGCACCTCTGTACTATACTGCAAATCATCCATCTCTGGCCCCTTATACTTGATCATATCTTTCACATTGAAGATTGGAGAAATTGACATCTCCTTGAGCAACTCCACCTTATAATAATTAGGGCCATACTTAGCCAATATCTTGCAAGGTCTAATTCATTTCATTTGTATCTTACTAGTTATCCCCTTTTGTAGTCTTGCCTTATTCAAGAACACCATTACTAAATCTCCCAATTCAAACTGCAAATCTCTCCTTCCGCCATCTCTTTAATCCTTCAACTTTTCATTGGCCTCCATTAAGGTCCTCTTTATCTATTCATGGACTTCCCTCATTGATTGCGAAAAGTCATTATCATTCCCACTAACTCCCTCATATCCTTTGAGGTCTCTAAGCTCCATCAAACCCCTTGTATGTGCCTCATACACAATTTCAAATGGAATTTTTGTTGTAGTCCTGTTTGTGCTATAATTATAGGCAAATTCTACCAGTGGAATAACTTGCTCCCATCGTTGTCCATATTCCTTTTTCATAAATCTAAGTAATTTCCCATGAACTCTATTGATTACTTTAGTCTTCCCATCCATTTGAGGATGATAGGAAGATCCATGAGAAAAATTTGTGCCTAGTCTCTTCCATAGGGTCTTCCAAAAGTGATCCATGAACTTCACATCCTTGTCTGCAACAATGCTCATTGGTAGGCCATGAATCCTCACTACTTTGAAAAACAAGTAGGCAATATGGCTGGCATCATGTGTTGTTTTACATGGTATGAAGTGGCTCATTTTACTAAACCTATCTACCACTACAAATACACTATCTATACAAGTTGGAGTCCTAGTTATCCCCACTATGAAGTCTGTACTTATGCACTCCCAAGGTCTACATATGCCACACTACTCCACATATCTTCTCACTTCCTTCTGCATCTTTATCCACCAATAGAACCTTTCCACTAGGTCCAATGTCTTATTTAGTCCAAAATATCCACTTAGGCTTCCATTATGCTTTTTTTGTATGAGGTTCTCCCTCATTGAGCCTTTTGGAACACAAATTTGCTTTCCTTTGAAAACCAACACATTCTACAATGTATACTCTGCAAAATCACTATGAAAGTGATTCTCCAAATTCTGACACACCTTATATATCTCTAAGAAATCTGCATCTCCCTCATATAGGTCCTTAAAACCTTCAACTCCTATACTTTGCAACTGAATCTCTTAGATGGTGAGTAGTCTCCTACTAAGGTCATCTGCAAATTTTTTTTTGAACCCCTTCTTATGTTTTATGGTATAAGTGTAAGACTATAGGAATTCCATCCACTTGATGTGCCTCAAGATAATCTTGTCTTGAGTATTTATGTAACTCACTTCTTGGTTGTCCGTGAATACAAAAAAATATTTAGGCAATAGATAATGTCTCCACTTCTTTATGGCTTGCACAATAGCATATAGCTCCAATTCATAGAAAGAGTACCTAGACTTAGCCTCATTTAGTCTTTCACTGAAAAAGGCCACATGCCTACCTTCTTTGCTTAGGATAGCTCCTACTGTAATGCTACTAGCATCACACTCAACCATGAATGGTTTGTCAAAATGAGGTAACAACAATATAGGTTGAGTAGCCACTTCCTTCTTCAACCTCTCAAACCCCTCATTAGCTTCCTTGGTCCACACAAACTTTGTTTTTAATCCATCTTTTATTGTCTCTAGGAATGGAGCACAAATCTCACTGAATCTCCTAATGAACTTCCTATAGAATTGAGCTAAACCATGGAAGCTCCTAACTTATGTCCCTATCTTAGGAGTAGTCTAGTTCAAGATAGCCTCTACTTTCTCTTTATCCATTTTCCAATCAACCTTGGAAACTACAAAGCCAAGGTAGACTAACTCTTCTTTCATGAACTCACTCTTCTCAAGGTTTATGGTTAGTTTCTCCTCTTGCAACTTCTTCAACACTAACTCTAAGTTCTTCATATGATCCTCTTTGGTTTTACTGAATATGAGGATGTCATTTAAATAGACAACTACAAAAACTCATATATAGTCCTTAAAGACTTCATTCGTCACCCTAAAAAAGGTGCTTGGTGCATTGGTAAACCCAAAGGGCATAACTAACCCTTCATATAACCCCTCTATAGTCTTAAATATAAAATTCCACTCATCACCCTCTTTCATCCTAATTTGATAGTACCCCCACTCTTTAAATCAATTTTAGAGTACTTAGCACCCCCAATCAATCCATAAAGTCTTCTATTCTAGGAATTGGAAATCTATACCTAATAGTTATCCTATTTATTGCCCTATAATTAGTACACATCCTCCACTTACCTCCCTTCTTAGGATCCAACACCACTGGGACAACACAAGAGATGATGATTTTCCCAATCAATCCTTGATCCAACAACTCTTGCACCTGTCAGGCTATCTCCTTGTTTTTCTCTGGTGTCATCTTGTATGCATGTTTTTTCGGCAAGGATGCTACTTGTAAGAATTCAATCTAATGACTTATCTCCCTCTTTGGTGGTAGTGAAGCTAGTGTACACTCAAAAATTATGTCTTTGAACTGATCTAATAGTTCTCTCACATCTTTTGGCATAGGTGCTTGCTTATGAGTCTCCTCCTCCTTTGGCTTTAACAAGATTGCACATCCAACTTCTTCATCCTTCATATCCCTTAGGAATTATTTTTCATTCATCAACATGGCACTAGATTATATCTTCTCCACTATGTCCTCTTCTATCAAAGACTAGATTTTGAAAGTTACCCCATTTTTCTTGAAGGTTTACTTGTTATCCTTCCCATTATGGACAACTTCTCTATCATACTACCATGGTATACCAAGCAACAGATGGGAAGCATCCATTAGAAACACATCACATAGTATCCTATCTTGATACTTCCCAATTGAAAAATCTACCCACACTTGTTCATTCACCAAGATGTTTTGACCCTTATTCAACCATGTAACTTTATAGGGACACACATGTGGGATTTTGGTGAGTTTCAAATTATCTACTCCCTCCTTAGATATGACATTATCTGTTGACCCTGAATTAATGATCACTTTGCACACTTTCTCCAATATCTTGCACTTTACTCTGAAGAGAGCTCTCCTTTGCTTGTGTTCATCTTTGGTGGGTGTATTGATTAGGATCCTTCTCAACATAAGTGTTATCCTTTCTCTGAATCTAGACTCACCTCTATTCTTTTAGAACAATCTTCTTCTCCCATTGTGAGGATATTGGTTTATCTAGACACCTATATGCAGGATGCCCCATCTATCCACAATTGTAACATTTCATGCAAGAAAAGTGAGAGCTTCTCCCAAAACCTCCTGATCTTCCTCTGCCACTATTGTAAGAACTTCTTCCTCTATTATTATATCGACCCCTACTAATTTTTTCTTATCCTTTCTCTAAGTATCTAGATTCACTTTTTCCTCTACTATCACTACCTCTTCCACTTGAACCTCCTCTATGGCCACCTCTATTGTCTCTACCCCATCCTCTATTTCTAGAACTAGAATCTTGCTTCTTTTTTAGTTTCTCTTCCACTTTCAAATCCATTTGAAAACAACTATGAATGGAAGTCAGGGTGAAGAGACTAAGTTCTTCTTGAATGTTCCACCTAAATCCATTAAGGTATCTAGCAACTTTGATGCTCTCTGTCACCTAGATTATTGATCTAAGACTAAGTTATTGAAATTCCTCAGTACAGGCTGGTGCATCTAGGAATTTTTGCCTAAGGTTTTTCCTCTTCTTATGCCGTTGAATGTCATTGTCTTTTGGAAGGTAATTCTCCTTCACCTTTTCAACCATTGTCTTCCAATTTGATATGGGCTTCTTTCCCTCTTTCTCTCTTTATTCCTGCAAGAACTTCCACCATGTAAGAACTTGCCCTCTTAGCCTTGATTTGGCTATCTTCACCTTTTGTGCTTCTATAATCTCATCACACTCAAAGTGATTCTCCATCCCTTCAATCCATTCCATAACCATTTTGGTGTCCATTTTATCAGAGAATACTCATATTACTTCTAGAGCCTTCCCACTCAATTCCTTGAGTACTTTGAGGAATGGTTCCTTAGGTGGAAGAGGATTAGGCTCTGGTTCTACTTCCTCTTCTACTGGTTTCTTTCCTTTATCTATTCCTTCATACATTTCTTCTCTCAACTTGCTGGCTGTCTCTACAACCTCTATCATCTTAATCTTCATTTCCTCCATTGCTTCTTCAAGAATCCTATTCTTTATTTGTTGCTCCGACAAATCCTCGGCCAACTCTGCATTGGTCACCATGATGTTCTCACCTATGGATTCACTCCACTCTGTCATGCACTAATTCCACTCCAAAGCCTTTTAATGGCTTTGATACCAATTTTATGGGGAGCTCCTCTCCTTGAGCCTTCTATCTTTCCTCTTGGTCTATCTTAGGGTCTCTTTCCCTACCCTATCTAGATGATTCTTCCCTACTCCCCTAACTCCCTAGGAACTTCCCACCAAATTCAAACTCCTATCTACTCTCTCTGCCATAACTTTCTTGCATCCATGGCTTCACTAGCCTCTTGTCACTCTAATAGGGCCAAATACTCAAGGATTGATTTCCCAACTCCTCTTAGGTCTAATCCAACCTTTATGGATTCAATTTTGTTAATCTTGCACCCATTTTCCAATTGGGTTCCAAAATCAAGCCTTTTAGGCCTTGTAGCCTTTTTAGGCCTATTAGCCCTCCTAATCACTGAAAATGTGATTTTACTCCTAAAACCCCTTAACAAACCTAGAAAAAAATACATATTCTTTGGGGGTTTTTCCTACCCTTTAAGACTTTCTAGGTCTCTAGTCCCAACTCTATTTGTACATTGGAGTTCTACCAAACCCCTAAAAATAAGGGTTTCTAGGGTATGAAGACTGGTATGGTTTCTTGATCTTCTTACACTAATATAATGAGCTCCTCTAAACACCTCCTTCCATCAAAAGGACTGCAGCTCATGCCCCTACACTCCTCTATCACTGATTGGCACATACCAATCAACTTACAACCTCCATTGTTGTTGCACTGCTTAGTCACCCTAGCCATAATAGCTAGTACTCGCCTAGGGCCTGATTTTTTTCAAGCTACCCCTACACTCACACACTCCAAAAGACATATGTACAAAGTATATACAAGTATCTAATGGATTCCAAGTGGTCATGGAGTTTGAACCATGGGAACACTAAAGAAACCCATTCCTTACATAACTGGACCAAAATTGGCCAGTGAACTTACAAAATGCAATAATTTACACAAAACTTAACCATAAAGTATAATACACAATGATATTAGGAACTAAATTCCAAACACTATCCATTCATTAATTCAACCCATTCAATCTAATAATGTGGTGGATGATGGTTCTATAACTTAATTACACTATAAAATGCTCCTTCTCAAACACTAGTCCATACAATGTTCAGTCTAACTGTCAGATTAGGGTTGAAATCAAATTATATACTCCTATCCCACCTATCTAGACCCTCTGGTTGGGATTTTGGCACCATAAGAGTTGATTCCTAAAAAACTAGGAAATGTTGTCATGAAAACTTTAAAAGTTTTCATGACAACTTTGAAAACTTTTTGTCAATATAACAAATTTTCCATTTTGAGAGTCCTAATTGGTTCTAAACCTTACCAATTGACCTCAAATAACTAGTTAACATTAAAACCTTAAAAGAAATCTTCCCACTTTGGGACTTTGGTCAACCCTTTGACTTTTGAGTTGACTTCTAGGTTCTAGACCCCTAGAATCAACTAGACCCAACAACATACAAACCCTAACCTTTCCTAACTCTAATCACACCTCAAAACACACTAAGTACTTTATATATTAGTCCTTATTAATGGATTGTTGTCCAAACCAACCTACAAGCTAAAATGTCACAAGATCTTATTAAAGACCTTAGAATGCACCTACACCACTGATTTTGAGATTACTGAGTTGCGTCATCTCCAGATGTAGACAGTGGTCAAAAGAAGGGTTAGCTTGTGGTTAAGTTAGTAACTGGTGATCTTATTTATTATGAAAATATGCCATGTGTGCGATGGTGGGCCCAAATGCATTTTAAGGTGGTCTCTTTGGTCCCGTAATCGCTAGTGTTAACTGAGGTTAAGGAAGAGTTCAAATTTTGTGTTATCACTTGATCTCGTGAAGGAAGTTGGGTTGAGTTAGGTATCAAGTGATCAAGAGACTATAGTCACCATGTCTCATAATAAATTAGGGTTTTTATCAAAGATCATGATATTTAGTGAGAACCGTCAGATGCAAGGTTGATCCAATGGTCAGTCATGTTGTCTCTAGATTTAATATGGGTTAGAAAATTCTTATGGAAACTTTGAGATTACTCAGTCGCGTCATCTCCTGATTTAATCCATGGTTGATAAGTTAAGTGAATGGTTAAAGTTCCACTTTGGTCACTTTATCTCTTGATGCAAAGTGAGTTAAGTTATGAATCTTGAGATCTAGCCATAGTCGTTGATCAAAATTTTAATCCGACGACAGTCGGTAAATCTCCAAATAAACTCTGCAGTAAAGAAAATATCAAGCGACATTGAGTTCATACAGTCACAAGGTCTCTTGAGTCAACCAAGGTTAAAGATGAGTTCCCATCTTATGTTGTTGCCTGATCTCATGAAGGAAGGTGAGTTAAGTTAAAAGTCAGGAGATCTAGCGACAACAATTTGGGTACGAGATGATCTATCGGTGGTCACTGACTCGCTAGTAAAAGAAGAAAAGTAAAAAATAATCTAGCGATAATGAGATGAAAGTAAGATGAGACACATGTTAAAAAGGTATGTGTGGCCTTAATATGGCATTCAATGATAATGAAACTATTGTATCCAAGTCTCGTAAAAATTTAGGGTTTTTGTTAAGGATTAAGAGACTTGGCAAGAACTATCGGATGAAGATAAGAGGAAATCAATGGCGGTTGGGGGATCTCTAGATGATTTATTAAACTGAAAAATGATTTACTGATCATGAGAAAATGATTATAGTCACTAGGTCTCTGAATTAACTATCAAATAAAATAAATGTGCAACAATAAAGATATTAAAGCATGGTCGCTGAATCTCTAGATAGGAACCAAAGGTTAAAGTGAAGTTTAAAGAGCTATAGTCGTCTGATCTCTTGAGGTAATTATAGTTTGTGAAATCATCTAGTGATAAGGAGATACACAGTTACGAGATCACTGTAAAAGAACTTGAGTTAAAAGATGAATTTTCCTTGCTGCCAAAAGGTACAATGGCGAGCCAATGAGAAGTAAGGAATGAATGCTATGGTGGAAAATTAGTTGAAAGAAAGCCAATCAAATTTGAACTTTTGTGAAATTAATGAGAGGCACTCATTCAAATGTGATTTTCTATCACTTTCATGGGCTACAACTAGGAATTGAATTTATGTCACAGTGTGTAAACTTATGACAGAAGTGATGGATTTTAAATATGTAAGTTTTGAAGGGATGTTTGCATTTCTTTCAAAATTATAAGTAACCATTATCTCTTGTCATTCTAATTCAACAACTATCAAAATTTTAGGGAATAATTTTTCTATGTGATCAACATTCTTGAGAACAGTGAGATCTTCAAGCTGCCATTATTGAAGCAAGGGTTCTAATTGGTAGTATAATTAAACAAGAGTTTAGAATTTCTAAGTGTTTCAGTGTTCATATTTTCAAAGCTACAAATAATTGAGTGGATTGACAGTTTTGTAGTGAGGGTTTGGAGGAATTTTGTTTCAATATAAGTGAAGGAAGTGTGAGTAAAATAGAATAGAGAAAATGAGCCAAGCACTCAGTGTGGCATCCACCAGTGGATGAAGTGGAGATACTGGAGAGGACATGAAAGGGAAAAGGAACTTTTCTAATGAATTTCTTCAATTGTTGTTGGGGTCTACCCAAAATAGATGATTTATAATATATTAGGGATCCTAAGACTCCAGGTTCATTTGTATTTTCCCCATATAATTATTTCTAGAGAAATAGTGATCAAGCAATCCCAATTTCAAACCCTTGGACCTTGTGAGTAGCCAAGCTAATAGTTCCCAAAGTCTTTGTGGATGCTGACTTCATTCTTGAGTTACCAAATAGACATGATCCCCTTACCAAGGTAATTAAAAAGGATGATGGGAGACCCTTAGTGACCCTAGATAGGAATTCTTTCATGAAAGCCTTTGATGTCTATTACCCTATGACAACTGAGATAAACTTGCAGATTTTGAAGAACAGATATGTCAAGGAGGCTCGGGTTGTAGCAAAATTGATTAAGGATAATCATGTTTCCAAGAAGATGAAGAATTATATTGCACCTATCCCAGGGTAGATTCCTTATTTTTATATGGATTTGAAGTTTTATATCAAATAAATTGCTTATGCACTATATAGAGTGTAGGGAATATATGCAAGAGCTGAGAGGATTAGTTTAGATATCCTCATGATTGTTTTAGACATGCAGATCCCTCACATCAGCACCAACTATGACTACATCTAATATATAATAGATATAATACATGAAGAGTTTGTGTAGATTTAGAAAAAGGAGAAAAACCCTAGGTTTATGCAATATTTAGTACTAATGCATCTGATTTTGTACTACAACTTCCCTTTGATGGACTGCAACAATTTGAGACCACATATATTCTTTCATAATCAACCCAACCCAATCCAATTCTGGTTGAGGGTGTGGACTTATACTTCCAGAGACAATGATTTCTGTTCTTTTGAGAACTAGATGATATACCCAGTCCTAAGGGCTATTGGTTTTGAAAAAATAAGGTTACCAGTAAAGGTTCTACAACTATTGAGGCCTTGTGATTGTGTGGACATATGGCTTGTAGATCATAACTATGAGGATTTATTTTATGAGAAGAATTACATAATGATGAGGATATATGGTTGTTCATACCCACCTTATATTCTCCCATTTCATGTGCCACCTAGGATTTTTTCCATGGAATTCATTAGATAGTTACTATTGACAAATAAAGAACATCTTTCCCCCCATAGGAAGGGAACATTCACCCCAAGACAGTTCAAAGTATGTGTTTTTACAATTGGCAAAGGGGCTATAGATATGATAAATGCGTGGATGAGTGACTATAGAATGAATGTTTCCCTATGCAGGTATGTAGATATAGAGGGTTTCATCTTGAGTGCTAGGAAATTTCTTGTCCCTTCCATTCCATATAATAGAGAGCATGAGCAGTGCATGGAAGAGGACCTCATTAGAAATATGATGGAGGATGAGGAAGTGGATATAAGGGAAAAAAAATTTCAATGAATTGATGGATTTGGAGAGGAAAGTGAAGAGAAAGGGATATGCCTTTGGTGGTTTTTTCCCACAAATGCCATACTTGGACAGGCTTGATGCAATGATCCAGTCCCATAATTTATTGTGTAATCAGTTAGAAGACATACTGGTTGAAAAGGAGGAGAAGAAGAAAGAATACTCTTTTTTTAAGTATGAAGATGACAGTGAGGGGGGATACTATGTTCCTAACCCTTCTCATATGGATAAAAAAATTATAGAAGGAAAAATAGTAGAATATTAACAAGCTAACAATATGATGGTACCCTAAATTTTGAGAATTTAGAAGTCTCAATCCATTATAAAGAATCAAGTTTCCCCATACTAAAAAAATTAAAGGAAGGAAGCTTTATGACACAAATAAATAGAACTAACTAATCCAAGCCTTCAGAAAATGTTGGTATTTCAACCTGCTACAAAGATGATGCCGATAGAGGCTAAAGATAGTCGAATTTTGAAACTCTAAAACCAACCTAGTTCAGGAAATCAAATTTTCTATCTCCAAAAAATATATTAGCTTTTCATGATGTGTTTTGGATTTTCAACCAAAACCAAATCCGAAAGTTAGGTAGTTATTTTTTAGTGAGTTTAATGTTTTTTTCAAAATATTTTATAATAAGGGTTGTGTCTTTTCACCTTAAGGAGGTGTGCAAACCACACACACACACACACACACACACACAGACACACACACACACACACACACACACACACACACACACACACACACACACACACACACACACACATATACATAA
>MU226669.1:228167-256857 GCA_018584345.1 Thuja plicata
ACACACACACACACACACACACACACACACACACATATACATAATGTAAAATGTAAAGACAACACAATACAATATAATACAATTTCACATATTTGGATAGTTTTTAATCAACATGTATAACATGGACCTGGATGTACTATTTTTCCAAAATCAATAAAGATAAGTCCTTTTTCTTTCACATGTGTAATAGTTTCATTATTATTTTACAATTAGTCCCTCAGATAAACAAATAGAAATTATTCAAAGTGATAGTTTGATGTGCATGCTTCCTGATTTTATTCATAGTCTATATTTTCAATTGGTTTTTCTCATTTTGCATGGTTAAATTCTATTGATTGATGCCCCGGTCAATTGGGTTGTCATCTGAGAAGTATTACCTTTTTCAAATATCTCTGAATTTGTTTTAGGTTGCATGTACATTCCATAACACCTTTGAAGTGATAAGATTTCTTGTAAAACTGTCTCTGAGGTTGAACATAAGATTGGAATGATCTTGACTCTATTGCCCGTGATAGAATAAGGCACTGGTCTAATAATTATTTGGATTATAGTTATTCAATTCATTGTTATAGTTTTGTGATTTATTATCTATCTTTTTATTTCAATTTATATACATATTTACTAAAAATTCTTCCAATTACTCAAAGTATTTCAGTTTATAGTTTATGATATATTGCTTGCAATTTGATTTATTCAAGCTTACTTGCCATCTTGAGAGATCGATTGAATTCTATACACAAGTTATCTGCTATAAAATGCCTTAAACCAGTAGATAGTGGTTAAGGTAAAGGTTCACCCGCCTTGGTCTTGCAGAGCTAGAAGGGCAAGGGAAGAGGATCATAATTAATCATTCCCATTAGTTGGCCAAAAACAATTGGTTTTCCAAACATTGGATTGGCAAGTCCATAGGAAATCCAATTCAACATTTTTGGGCACCAACAGATTGGCGACTCTGCTGGGGACTTGTTCAAAAGAACATTTTTGTATTTTACCTAGAAGCTCTGGTGATATATTTAAGACTCTACTGGGAGAAAAGAACTCAGAAGATAGTAATTATTTTCCTTCTGATAAGAAGGTGGCAACTCTATTAACAAAGCATTTCAGTTAGTGACTCTATTGAGGGAGAAGACTCAGAAGGAGATGGTGGATTGTTTTTTCAAATGTATCCTTCATTTCAAAGAAAGCCTTTTATTCCAGATAGTAACAGGCCATTGGATCTTAGGAGATTTCAATGCATCCCAAATAAGTTATCCCCTAAAATTTCACAACTTATACCAAAGTTCCTTGGAGAATGGGATGAATCGACACTACAACACTTGGATGCATTTTATACATTCATAGAAGATTATGAGGTTTCTATAGAGGATCAGGTGATGAACCTATTTTTCAGGATGTTAAAAGATAATTCAAGAGAAGTATATGAATCACTACCCACACAATTCATCTCATCATGGAGACAGTTTGAGCAGTGGTTTCTTAATATGTTTCATGATGCCAGTGGTGAAAAAGAAAACATGTATTATGAACAAGACATGTGCTACGAAAAAGAAAGAGAGCCAAATTATATTTTGGAGGAAGAATCTCATAGGTCCCCTTTGGATACATTCTTCAATTTGGAAAGATATAAAGGTGAACCTGCACTACATTTGTTCATGAGAATGATAAAGATATATCAGGAAATACCTTCAGATATTAGGCCTCTCAAAAGGGAATTAATGGATAAACTTTGTGAGTTAGGAATCTACCATGATTCTCAACTACTAGATTTTCTTGAGAAAATATGTGAAGTATTGAGGGAAGAAAAGAATGATGACATAGAGGAAGAAAGTTCAGATCAGATTGAAATAGAATACGTACATAGTGAGATTTTCATGGAAACAAGTATCAATAACCATGACGATGAGGAAGAAGATCTTCTCAGTATAGAAGAAATCTCATATTTACTAGACATGGAATATCAAAATTATGTTGAGAAGAGTGGTCAAATTTTTTTCTCAATGCACCATGATAAGCAAGTTGATGGATCAGTACATACTCAGGGGGTACTAGATGAAGAAGATGATAAACTTTAAGAATCAAATAATGGAGATGAAATAGAACAACATACAACATATGAACACGAAGAAGTTTCAGATGAAAGCTCTCATGGAGATATGCCTGAGTTCTCTATATCCTTGAATCCATTATTTGAAGAATATTGTATATGCAATCAAGTCCATCAACATCATGATAAAGACCATGGGCCTAGTAATCATTTTGAAGATGATGAAACTCAAAATATGTATGGGGAAGTGTATTCAGAAAGTGGCACATGCTTTATTTCATCCTATGAGTAGAACTTGTATCAAACATGTGAAGATGAGATGGAATCAAACAGACATAATGAGGAGAATGTGTTGAGGATTAGTTCTGAAAATCATTCGAGTACCCTATCTGATCAAATTCTTGATAAGAAGGATGTTCCTGAATGTGAGTTATCTCCAAATCCTTTTTGTGAAGAGAAACAACATCTTGAGTATAGGGAAGATTATGTACATAAAGGCATCCAAGCAGAGGAGATCAATCTAGTTACTTGTAGGGTTGATAAAATGCATGGGGATCTTCTATTTAGAAAGGAATATAGTGCACCTCTTGACTTTTCTAAGGGTAAACAAAAGTCAAAGCATGTTAATAAAGCAATGAATGTTGTTCATGAGAATGGTGGCATCCTATTCGGGAGATCCAAATTATTACATGATCAAAATTATGTGTTTGATAGAGAAAAGAAGAATTGTTCCTTTTTGAGGGGGCATGAGGCCACCCAATTTCACTTTGCATCAGATTAAGTCTGGATACTTGGCCTGCTTCTCCAGAGATAGCTGGAATCTCGCTATGCCC
Source organism: Thuja plicata (assembly GCA_018584345.1). Lineage (NCBI taxonomy): Eukaryota > Viridiplantae > Streptophyta > Pinopsida > Cupressales > Cupressaceae > Thuja > Thuja plicata. Next base: position 231,045 of record MU226669.1, read on the forward strand.
ACAAGGAGCATACGTCCCCAGAAAGAGCCACTGGTGCTACCCTAAATCTTGAGAATTTAGAAGTCTCAATCCATTATCAAGAAGAAAGTTTCTCCATACTAAAAAAATTAAAGGAAGGAAGCTTTATGACACAAATAAATAGAACTAACTAATCAAAGCCTTCAGAAAATGGTGGTATTTCAACCTGCTACAAAGATGATGCTGACAGAGGCTGAAGATGGTCGAATTTTAAAAATATAAAACCGACCCAGTTCGGGAAATTGAATTTCCTATCTGCGAAAAAAATCTTAGATTCTCATGATGTGTTTTAGATTTTCAACCAAAGCCAAATCCGAAAGTTAGGTAGTTATTTTTTAGTTAGTTTAATGTTTTTTCAAAATATTTTATAATAAGGGTTGTGTCTTTTCACCTTAAGGAGGTGTGAAAACCACTCAAACACACACACACACACACACACACACACACACACACACACACACACACACACATATTTATATAATGTAAAATTTAAAGACAACACAATACAATATAATACAATTTCACATATTTGGATAGTTTTTAATCAACATGTATAACATGGACCTGGATGTAATATTTTTTATAAATCAGTAAAGATAAGTCCTTTTTCTTTCACATGTGTAATAGTTTCATTATTATTTTACAATTAGTCCCTCGGATAAACCAATAGAACTTCTTCAAAGTGATAGTTTGATGTGCATGCTTCCTGATTTGATTCATAGTCTATATTTTCAATTGGTTTTTCTCATTTTGCATGGTTAAATTCTATTGATTCATGGCCCAGTCAATTGGGTTGTCATATGAGAAGTATTACCTTTTTGAAATATCTCTAAATTTGTTTTAGGTTACATGTACATTCCATAACACCTTTGAAGTGATAAGTTTTCTTGTAAAACTATCTCTGAGGTTGAACATAAGATTGGAATGATCTTTAATCTATTGCCCGTAATAGAATAAGGCACTGGTGTAATCATTATTTAGATTATAGTTATTCAATTCATTGTTATAGTTTTGTGATTTATTATCTATCTTTTTATTTCAATTTACATACATATTTACTAAACATTCTTCCAATTACTCAAAGTATTTCAGTTTACAGTTTATGATATATTGCTTGCAATTTGATTTATTCAAGCCTACTTGCCATCTTGAGAGATCGGTTGAATTCTATACATAATTTATCTTCTATAAAATGCCTTAAACTAGTAGATAGTGGTTAAGGTAAAGGTTCACCTGCCTTGGTCTTGCAGAGCTAGAAGTGCAGGGGAAGAGGATCATAATCGATCATTCCCATTAGTTGGCCAAAAACAATTGGTTTTCCAAACATTAGATTGGAAAGTCCATAGGAAATCCAATTCAACATTTTTGGGCACCAACACAATGTTATAGATTTAACACAAGTCCCAGAGACTGAAGTGACAGAGGAGCCTCTGCTCAAAAGCTAGAAAGTGGAACTTGGGGAGCATTCATAGAAAGAAGAGAAGAAAAGGGATAGAATAGGTGCTCTAATCCTAGGAGATAGAGCTTATGATCATGAGCTTAGAAAGAAGATTAGACAAGACAAAAAGTTGTTAAATGACACCCAAGAAGAAATCAAATTTCCTTTATTTACTTGCACTGACGAGAGAACAATTCAACAACAAGAATTCTCGAGTGATGATAATTTCATCAAGACAAAATAATTCAAGGAGTTCCTCATTTGAAAAAAAACACAGAAAAGTGCAAGAACAATTGTAATTTTCTAGAGGTGAACTAGTAAATGAAGAATCTTTACAAGAGGTACAGGATTATCATCCTAAACCAGAACAAATTGTCCTTAGAAATTTAGGTAGGTGAAATGATAAGGGGGTTTGGATATAATCCAAAATCCTAGGGACTAGCAATTTGGAGCTTAGCTGCTAAAGATATGAAGCCATCAGTGGTGAGCATAGAGGAGAAAATGGTTGGAAACCAAATTTTTTGGTCCCTCTAAAACACAAGAGACTTGGAAATTTCACAAGTTCTCACACATTTTGGTCAGCTCAATAAGGATAGAACAACCCAATTGTCACAAAAATTGAGTAAATTGACAACTAATACAAGTGCAATTGTAAAGGATAGGGAGATGTGTAAGATACAGATACATAATCAGGATAAGCTGATTAAAGATTTGAAAAAATAGTTGATGAAAATGCCTGAGGCTGCTCTTGCAGAACCAAAAGAGGTAGCTAAGGCTGAAATACAAATCGAGTTTCTAGTAGAGGAAACAAAGGAGGCTATTAAAGAGCACAGTAGTGTAGTTATGAGTGCCCTGTTCCAAATTTTTTAGCATAGAATAAACATTTTGAAGGATAAGGCAGATGTAGTATTTGATGCTTATGGAAAACTGCCAGGGTTACATGTTGTGGTTACAAACTATGTAACAATTTTGAACCCTATTATGCTACATGGTCAGTAAGGACTAGCATTTTTGAAATGTTGGAATCATTGCAACCTTTAAGAGCTGATTTTCTAGAGATAGTTGTCCAAGTTTCAGAGGAAATAGAGAAGATAGGATTCACTTTATCTTTCTTTAAAGGTAAATTAAATCAAATAGAGGCTAGAATGAAGATGTTTGGGCCAGAATACAACAGGTTTGTACCATCAATTAGGACATATGATAATCAGATCAAGCCATTAGGGGCATAAATCACTAAGTTTGACAATGTGATGCCAAATAAAGATATTTATATTTTTGACAATGGTGAGCTTGATATGGAAAGGCATAACAAGATTTTGGATGAAGCCTTCAAGGTTGAAACAGACTTCAATAAGTTTGTGGTAGATGTTAAGAACATAACAGATGCTAGATGGGATAGGTTGAAGACAAATCTAGAGAATATTCAAGGCTTCAACTAGCCAACTAATGTAGAGGTCAAAAAATGGGACACATTGACAAAGCCCAAGAAAAAGAAGGCTATGGACATGGATTTAGACATTCTGGATAAAGAGTAGAAGAGACTTGGCACCTGCTCTCTAAGCATAGGAGGGTTAGCAATCTCAAAGAATAGTGCAAGTTAGCTTGTATTGGTGATCATTAGGTCTTGAGGAAATATCAGATGCTATACTGAATAACAACAATCACAGGTGCTAGAGCTCATTAGAAGACAAAGATGAAACCAGATTTTGGTTGTCAACAGATTTATTTTTTCCACCCCCAAAGAGATCAACTGAATGTTTTGTTTTTAGTGTCTTTAGGATTTGATTATTCATCCTAATATTGTTGCATCCTTGATCTTTAAGGATTCCAAGATGACTAATTACCACTATAAGTAAAAATTTGTAACATTTTGTAAAGGATGATAAAATAAAAGTTGTAAGGCATACTTTTGAATAGTGTCTTAGTTTTAAGCTTTCAGTCATTCTATATGTATTGAAATCAAGATTATTAATAAAATTCAATGGAATTTCTAGTCTTAGATCATTGATGTCTTTTTTCCATTTACATTCATCTCTTGTATGTTTAATTTGTGAGGCATCTTAAATATACTAGTTATAAGGTAACTATGTTGTTATTTGTGAGTTTCTTTCAAGGAGGGTTTGAATCTTGCAAATAGTTCCAAAGGGTTAGGGTTTTATGAAAGAATTTGATATAAGAGGTTTGAGAGTGAGAGGATAGTCTATGAGGCAGTGTATCTAAAATTTTACTTATGATTCAATTAATTGTCTCTGGTAAATGAATGTTTCATGGTAACTCTATGGCCCAAGATTAGGCACTGGTCAAGTTCTAATAAGTAGTCATTATCATAAAATCAATCAAATATTAATCAATTTTGACTTTCTATTATCTAAATAATACATGTTTAGATAATTGTTTTGAATATAATTAATTATAGTGATTCCTTGAAGAGAGAATCAATAGGTTATCCTTCCTAAGCCTAGTGGCCTAAAAAGAAGGATCATGAATCCTTGATCCACTGTCAGATTTGCTAAAAATTAGTAGTCTGTTGAAGGTGCACCCACCTGGGTCTATGGAGCCCAAAGTGAAGAAGGAATCTTATCCTTGTTAATTAGCCTTTTCCTTCTATGAATCTGAATTGGGAAACAAAGAGTCGATCATTTACTACTATATATTGATTCTACAAGAAAAAGTGTTAACAAATTGGCGACTTTACTGGGGATTATTTTAATTCTCTAGAGTCATGTTCATGAAATCATTATTCCTTGCAATATTGAGAATAATTTTTTTGTTCCTCATAATCATAAAAGAAGAAGAGGTGGCAACTCTAACCTCTATGTACTCCGGTGTTGCATATTAAAAATATTGAATATATTTGTTTGTTCTAAAAAATGAGTCGACAAAGGAATACTAGATCATATTTCAGAGAAAATACTAAAAAAGGATGTTGGAGAAGAGCTCCATATGCCTCAAAGGAAACAATGGTCAAAGAGAGACAATTCCAAACATGATTCTCCAAATAATTCTAAGGGGAGAATGGAAATGCCTTTCCAAGAAAGAAATTCATCTTCCTCTAAAGATGTAGGACCCATAGGGAGAATTGATACTTATAGAGCTGATGCCAACTTTGATCCTTTTAGAGATGGAGAAACAACGGATGTTGGTATTTTCCTTGCTGAAGAAAATCTAGCTCCACCAGAAGAAAATTTTGTTGTTGAGGCAGCATCCTATGACTCTGTTCAGTTGAGAAATGAGGTTTTGGCTTTGAGAAAGAGAAAGAAAGAATAAGAAAAGGGAATACTATTCAATGCCAAAATGAAATGGGACCAAGATTTATATGATTTACTGGTGGAAAGAGAAGAAATCTTGGCTACAACCAGAAGAAATGACCTCAAGGATAAAAGCATAAGTCAAGAGGTTAAAGGTTTGAACCCCGAATTGTTTGGTAACCTTTATGATTTAAGGAACAAGGCTATAAATATAAAATCAAATCTTGGTAGAGATGAGTTTGAAAAGGAAGGACCTGTCATTAGACAGTTGCACCCATATAAGGTTAAGCAGAGTGCAAAGCCTGATTCAAACACTAAAGATATCCCTGACAAAGGTAAACAAAAGGTTTTTAATATCACTATTAGTGATCCTAAACAAAATGTGACTATCCTTTTAGGAATGTCTCCAATTGATGAAGAAATAGAGTAGGCCAAAAAAGATAAAGAGGACTTAGCCAAACAACAAGAGAAGTTAGAATTAGAGGCTTCTATAGCTGATATGAGAATGAAAATAGCTATTCTCAATGTTTCTACCAACACTACTACAACTATCTCTATGCCAGATAATAATGGTATATAACAACAAAATCAGTCTACTGGCCCTATTTCAAATACTCAAGGTGTTGGTCCTAAAGTGTAGTCTTATGGTATGAATTCAAGTGTTAAAAACTCTTTCCCAAATGCAAGTGCTCAGCCTATTGGCCTTGGCCCAAGCATTCAAGTCTCTAATTCAAAACAAAATGTCCCACCACCCATTCAAAAGCAAGGGGGAGCTACTGGGCCAAGTGGCAACAATGTGCTTGGAAATTTTCAGAGGAGACCCGTCCACATGAATAGATACAGAGCCCTTTTCTTTGAAGGAATTCCTGGTCACCCTAATGTGATCCCCAATGAGGTAAGGGACAAAATCCCCAAATTCATAGGAAATAATGTTGTTACTTGTGAAGAGAATTTGAAAGCTTTTAGTGGTAAGATAATTGACATTGAAATTGAAAATGAGGATCTCATTATGAATCTTTTTGTTCAATCATTAACAGAAGATGCTAGGGATTGGTTCAGAAATTTGCCTAATGATAGCATTGCATCTTGGGATGAATTTGTGAAATCTTTTAGAGAACAATATAAAGAAAATGTGAATTCTAGATACATGCTGAATGAATTCAATAGCATTAAAAATCTCCCTAATGAGAGTATGGCTGATTTGAACAGTAGATTTCAAAAGGCCAAGAATAAAATATTCCAAGTTAAGAGGTTAGATGAGGAAGTATGTATCACTACATATGTCAATGCTGCTGATGGTAAAATGTCATATTTACTCAGAGATAAAAACCCAACAACCTTAAGGGATGCTTACAAGATAGATATTGACATTGAAAGTAATAGGAGAGCATCAGGAAAATTGGGAAAGAGGGAAGACAATAAACTCTGGAATGAAAAGGGACCAACCAACAAAACTGTCAAAGAAGAGCACACAGTAGATAAACTAGTGAGTGTAGTAAAAGATCTTGCTACCAAAATGGAAAAAAATGACAAGGGAGGGTATCTTGACAATAAATACACTAACCAAAGGTTTGAAAAATAGCCTAACTTGAGACACTACCCTTATAAAAAAAATTGGAACAATGGAAAGCTAGTCCCTGATGGACAAGACAACCCAAAAGCCAAAGAGACCCCAGATCTCCTAAAGAGGAACAATGCGAACTATGTTAAGAATACTCTCTTGTGTGATGCTTGAAATATGCCACATTCTTCCTATCAGTGTGTAGTAGCCCAGGATTTGTTTGATCAAATAGAAGAAAGGGAACAAGAAGACCCTTCCATAAATATGTTCACAGTAAAGAAGCCATACCCATGGTTTTTTGATATTGGTCCATCTTCTAATAACGTGTATACATAAGATAGTTCTTGTTTAGAATATCAATCAGCGATTACACTTTACCAAAATGACCAGGTTGACAATGTTTCACAAGCAACTATAAATATAGTGGGAAGTGACAAGTCATATTCTCATTTTAAAACTCCTACTAATGAGGAAAAGAGATCTTTGACTGTTGTAGCAATTAATCAAGCCATAAATGCATATAATATGAGAAATAGAATAGTGCAACCATCCCAAGATAAACCAGACCCTATCTATGTCAGAAAGAATTCACCTCAAGTTACTATTGATTCTCATGTCAAGAAAAATAAAGATGAAAAGTCTGAAAGGCATGCAGGACCTTCTTCTAATCATGTTGAAAAGGAATAAGCCAAGGAGGAACTAATACCCAATGATAAATCAAATAAAGGTAAAAGAATGAATGACGTGCCGTCTGAATTACCCCTTTTTACATGATACATGCTCTGACACAAATGAAAGTTTCAGTCCCACTCATAGAGATGCTGAAAATAAAAGAACATGAAGTTGCTACTTTAGCACTTCTCAGAGTGATAGATGAGGTGTCTGTGCCAAACCAAGATAAAATACCCTTAACATCAAATAATAGTAGAATGGATAGTCCACAAGTAAAAGGAAAAGAAAAAAGAAAATAATTTTCCAATATTTGCATTGGAAACATAATTACCCAAGAACCATTATATGTTGACCCATTCTATGTTACAATAATGGTCAATAATTTCTTAGTAAAAAATTGTATGAATGATTATAGAGCTACAACAAATGTGATGTCTTACCATGTCATGAAGGAATTGGGCCTTTAGGTCAGCACACCTTCCAAAATTTTGTTATGCTATGGACAATATGGAAGTTTCTGTGATAGGAACACTGAAACACATTGAAGTGAAAATTGCTTCTTTCCCTGAAGCAACTTATAGAATGGATATAGTAGTTGTTGATACTAAGCCATATTATGGTATGCTTCCATCAAGATAGTGGGAAGAACTAGTGGGTGGAAAGATGCAATTAGACTTGTCCTATGAAACTATCCCTATAAATGGAAATGAGGTCAAGTTGTACAGAGAACCCTGGTTGCCTGTCATGGTGGAGGTGGTTCTACTTGACTAGTTGAATTGTTGTGTAAATGTTGATATGGAAAACTTTACTGTGGAAGAGATCAAGCCCCAATTAAAAAATACTAACCCAAATGTGGATTAATTGTTGTTACAACAAGATGGACTGTGGAAAATGTACTTTGATGGAGGATACTCCAAGGAGGATCATGAGCTAGAGTGTTGTTTATTTCCCCATCAGGTGTCACTTTCAAGTATTCCTTCTTGTTGAATTTCCAATGTACAAACAATAGTGTATAATATGAAGCCTTAATCCTTAAAATGGATATTTCTATTATGCATGGTAATAAATGTTTGAAAGTTCATTGGAATTCTCAGTTAATCAAATCTCAGATAAGGGAACATTATGCTGCTAAAGATGATAGACTAAAATTATACAAGTATGCAGTCTGGGATAGGATAGAATTCTTTGATGCCTTCAATATCCTATGTTTAGAGAGATAAAATAACATAAATATAGACTTCCTTGCTAATCTTTCCCTAAAAAATAATGATGTTACCCTTACTGGCATGTCCACGGTAGAAATAAAAAGTAGACTTGTTGTCCCTGACAATATTCATAATTGGTAAGTATTTGAGGATGATGATGATATCATTAGGTTTATTTAGTGTGTACATCAATATGATCATCAGAAGATTGATTGTGAATCTTTGGTAGTAGTTGCGGATGGTAAAGAGTATATCTTTGATCAATAAGTTATCCAGTTGACTACTAATCACATTCCCAAAGGGTTGGTTGAATTGGAAGGCATGTTAAACATAAATGACAATTATATAACCCAGAGGTCCAATGAAAAGGTAAGAGATTTAGAAGAAATTAACCTAGGGTCTAAAACATCTCCCCAATTACTCTATATTGGTAAAAAGTTGGATAGCAATGTGAGACTGAATTTGATAAAACTACTGAAAAATGCAAACATGTATTTTCCTGGTTTTATGAGGATCTGAAAGCTTATAGAAAAGACTTATTCCAGCATGACATCCTTTCAAAGGAGGGTATAAAACCATTCAGGCAAAAATAGAGGCCCATTAACCCATTTCTGGCTATAAAAATGTAGACATAATTGATGAAGCTGAGAGATGCAGGCATAATCCAACCTATTAGTTATTCATCATGGTTTTCTAATCTAGTCCCTGTGAGAAAGAAGAATGGGGATATAAGACTATGTGTTGATTTTAGAAACCTAAATTTAGCTTCAATGAAAGATAATTATGGATTTCCAAATATGGAATATATGCTACATAAAGTCACTGGGTGTGATTTGTTGTCTATGATGGAGGGGTTCTCAGGATACAATCAAGTGCTAGTCAAAGAATATGAGCAATTCAAGACAGCATTTACTACTCCATGGGGCACTTATGTGTATGCTCACATTCATTTGGTTTGAAGAATTATGGTACAACCTTTCAAAGGGCCATGGATGTGGCTTTCAAAGATCTTATAGATGTCCTGATGGTAGTGTACCAAGATGATTTGACAACTTTCTCAAAAAGGGAAGAAGATCATTGAAACCACTTGGAGAAAGTGATGATAAAAGCATTGGAATATGGGGTATCTTTGGACCCAAAAAAGTATCACTTTGCTGTTGCTAAAGGGAAACTTCTAGGGCACATAGTGTCAAAAGAGGGAGTGAGATTAGATCCTGAAAGTGTTGAGGCTATACAAAAGGTAATTGCTCCCCAAAATTTGAAAGGCATACACTTATTTCTAGGACAAATAAATTTTGTTAAGAGAGTTATTGCCAATTTTGCTGAATTGGTTAAACCCATTGTTAGATTGCTGAAGAAAAATGTAAGATTTGAATGGGACCAAGAGGTAGAATTAGCATTTGAAAAAACAAAACAAGTTATCCAAGAAGCACCAGTCCTAGTGTCCCCTAATTATAACAAGCCCTTTTCTTTATTCACTTTTGCTTCCTTCCATACTATTGCAACAGTCCTGTTGCAAAAAGATGGTGAGGGACTTGAACATCCCATTGCATTTTTCAACAAGTCATTGCAATTAGCTAAATTGAACTATCAGTTGATGGAGAAACATGCTTATGCTTTAGTGAAGGCAGTTAAAGCTTTCAGGCCATATTTAGTATATGCAAAGGTAAATGCCTATGTTCCTCATGCTGCTGTGAAGGATATTTTTTTTATAATGAGGTAACAAGGAAAAGATGCAAATGGATAAACAAAGTTCAAGAGTTTGATTTGGAAATCCATATCACAAATTTGGTGAGAGGACTATGATTGGAAAAACTAATGATAGAAGAAAATCTGGATCTAGTTCAGGTCAACAATGTTGATACAAGTGAAAATTGTTTGACAAGTATTGAAATGCAATCTTGGTATACTAATATTGTATACGTTTTGAAAAATGCTAAGTGTCCAGATGACCTAAGTGACAACCATAGGAGGAGTTTGAAATTGGAGGTTCAGAGATATGTCTTTTTGCATGTTAATTTTTTTTGGAAAAATAGAGATGGGATCTTGTTGTTGTGTCTTGACAAAGGACAATCAGAGAAGATTTTGATAAAAATGCATGCTAGAATGTGTGGAGGGTAGTATTATGCTACGTTCAAAGCTCATACAATTTTGAGAGTTGGATACTATTGTCCTTGTTTGTTCCAAGATGCTTATACATTTGTCAGAAAATGTGAACCATATAAGAGATTGTCAAGAACAATGAAATTTTTAGGGGCCTTACTATTGAATCCTGTAGTGGTAGAAGCCCCCTTTTCTATGTGGGGAATGGAATTCATAGGAGAATTTTTTGAAAAATCAAGTGGAGGCCATAGTTGGATTCTGTTGGTAACTGATTATTTCACAAAATGGGTAGAGGAAATTGCAACCAAAAGAGCAAAAAGAAATGTGGTTAATGATTTATTGATGGATAATGTGATCACTAGATTTGTTGTCCCCCTCAAATTGGTAATGGATAATGCCATGTGTTTCAGGTCTAAAGAATTTACTTATTTTTTCTCTGATATGGAGATTGTCATGTCTTACTCATCCCCATACCATCCTCAAGCGAATGGTTAGGCTAAATATTGCAACAAAAGCATCTTACAAAATTTGAAAAAGACCCTGGAAATAAATAAAAGAGCCTAGCATATGAAACTAAAACTTGCCCTTTGGGCAGATAGGATCACTGTCAAAAAGGCCACTGGAATTTCCCCCTTTCAGTTGGTATATGGTGTTAAATCAAGGATTCTTGTCAATAATTTACTTCCAATCTATAAATTCATCCAGGATGAAAAGATTGAAGTCTCTGAACCTATGGAAGAAAGAATGGTTCAACTGGTAGAATTGGATGAAATAAGGAGAGAAAGCCAGAGGGAAAATGTCAAATTGCAAAAAAAAATGAAGTATCTTTTTGACAAAAGGGTACATGAAAGAAAGTTTTAGCCTGGTGATTTTGTGCCACAATGGAATACAAGGGCTGAAGACAAACTCAAGCATAAAAAATTTGAGTCACTTTGGCTGTGGCATTTTGTCATCTCACAGATATTTGGAAAGGATTCATATTTACTTAGGAGTATGGATGATGAAGAATAGAAATTTCCAGTGCATGGACAATTTCTAAAAAATTTCATCAATTAGATCTTTTGTTCCATGCATAGTAGTATTGTATCATATGTACATGTGTGTTTCCTTCGTAGTATGTTTATTTCGGTAATAGGTTAGTTTGGTTTTGGTATACCTCCCTAGAGATTTGTATTCTTGTTGTAATCTGGCATTTAAGAATCCTAAGAGAGAGTCACTATTGGTAATATTTCATGTTTTGAGGTCTGCCCTAAATTTTTTTGATGTACTCAGTCATGTCCTCACTTCAAAGTTGAAAATGTGTTCTAAATTATTAAGGTCCCTCTAAAGATTGATGGTCATTAGGTAAAAATCAAAGTGAGATGTCAAAAACCCTAAGTATTAATTCATTCTACATGAAGATGGCTAAAAACCCTAGTTCATTGACAAACCCTTCTAATTTGAAGTTACTTTTTTGAGCCAATTAAGTCATTTAAGGCATGTGTTGTATTTCTTGACCTCTGCTAGTCGCAAAGTCTCCTTATAAATTCAAAATATTCCTTATTGTTATGAGACTTAGTGATTCCCTTCAGTTGGGTGATCTACATAAGAAAGGAATATACCATATGTGATTTGGTGATCAAGCGACAACTGTTGATTCAGATCAAGATCCTAAGGTAGTCATGAAGTTTCGTGATGTAACCTTGCTTAGTAAATTTTTCTCCTGACTTCGAGATTACTCAGTCACATCATCTCTAGATGTAGACTGCTATTAGAAGAAGGATTAGCTCATGGTTAAATCAGTAACTGGTGATCTAATCTAGTATGAAAATGTTCCATGTGTCCAATGGTGGGCCCAGATGTAGTTTAAGGTGGTCTCTTTGGTCGCGTAATCTCCAGTGTTAACTGAGGTTAAGGTAGAGTTCTAATTTTGTGTTATCACTTGATCTTGTGAAGGAAGTTGGGTTTAGTTAGGTACCAAGAAATCAAGAGACTAAAATAGCCAAGTCTCATAACAATTTAGGGTTTTCTCAAAGATCACAAGATTTAGCGAGAACCGTCAGATGCAAGGTTGATCCAATGGTCAGTCATTTTATCTCCAGATTTAATATGGATTAGCAAACTCTTGTGGTGACTTTGAGATTACTCAGTCGCGTCACCTCCTAATTTAATCCATGGTTGATAAGTTAAGTGAATGGTTAAAGTTCCCCTTTGGTTTCTTTATCTCTTGATGCAAAGTGAGTTAAGTTATGAATCATGAGATCTAGCAATAGCCGTTAATACAAATTTTAATCCGATGACAGTCAGGAAATCTCCATATAAACTCTACAGTAGAGAAAATATCAAGCGATATTGAGTTCATACAATCGCGAGGTCTCTTGATTAAAAAAAGGTTAAGGATGAGTTCCCATGTTATTTTATTGCCTAATCTCATGAAGAAAGGTGAGTTAAGTTAAAAGTAAGGAGATCTAAAAAAAACCATCAGATTAATAGATGATCTGACGATGGTCACTGAATCACTAGTAAAAGATGAAAATTCAAAAATAATCTAGCGATCATGAGATGAAAGGAAGATGAGAAACGTATTCAAAAGGTATGCATGACCTCCAAATGGCATTCAATGATAATGAAACTACATTCGCCAAGTCTCAAAAGAATTTAGGGTTTGTGTTAAGGAGTAAAAGACTTGGCAAGAACCGTCGGATGAAGAAAAGAGAAAAGCAATGGTGGTCGGGTGATCTCTACATGATTGATTAAAATGAAGAATTATTTAGCAATCATGAGACAATGATTATAGTCGCCAGGTCTCTAAATGAATTATAAAATAAAAGAAATGTGCAATGATAAAGAGGTTAAAGCATGGTCACCAAATCTCTAAATAGGAAGCAAAGGTTAAAGTGAAGTTTAAAGAGCTGCAGTCACCTGATCTCTTGAGGTAATTACAGTTAGTCAAATCATCCAGCAATAAGGAGATACACAGTTGAGATATTTATGTAAAAGAACTTGAGTTAAAAGATGACTTTTCCTCACTGCCAGAAGGTACAATGGCTAGCCAATGAGAAGTAAGGAGTGAATGCCACGGTGGAAAAGTAGTTAAAATATAGCCAATCAAATTTTAACTTTTGTGAATCTAATGAGAGGAACTCATTCGAATGTGATTTTCTGTTACTTTTAGGGGCTACGGCTAGGAATTGAATTTTTATCATAGTGTGTAAAATTATGATAGAAGTGATGGATTTTAAATCTATAAGTTTTAAATGGATGTTTGCATTGACTTCAAAATTATAAGTAAGCATTGTCTCTTGTCATTCTAATTCAACAACTTTAAAAATTTTAGCGCATAAGTTTTCAATGTGATCAACATTCCTAAGAATCGTGAGATCTTGAAGCTTCCATTATTGAAGGAAGGGTTCTAATTGGTAGTATAATTAATCAAGATTTTAGAATTGCTAAGTGTCATAGTTTTCATATTTTCAAAGCTATAGAGAATTGAGTGGATTGACAGTTCAGTAGTGAGGGTTTGGAGGAATTTTGTTTCAATATCAGTGAAGGAAGTGTGAGTAAAATAGAATAGAGAAAATGAGCCAAGCACTCAGTGTGGCATCCACCAGTGGATGAAGTGGAGATACTAGAGAGGATATGAAAGGGAAAAGGAAATATTCTGACGAATTCCTTCAATTTCTTTCGGGGTCTACTGAAAATAGAAAGGTAAGTGTTGATATCCTTCTAGATGATTTATCATATATTAGGGATGCTACGACTCCAGGTTCATCTAGATTTTCCCTATATAATTATTTTTGGAGAAATAGTGATCAAGAAATCCCAATTTCAAACCCTTGGAATATCCAAGCTAATAGTTCCTGGTGTCTTTGTGGATGATGACTTCATTCTTGAGTTAGAAAATAGATATGAATAGTTCCCGATGTCCTTGTGGATGCTGACTTCATTCTTGAGTTAGAAAATAGATATGATCCCCTTACCAAGGTAATTAAAAATGATGATAGGAGACCCTTGGTGACCCTAGATAGGAATTCTTTCATAAAGGCCTTTTATGTCTACTACCCTATGACAACCGAGATAAAATTGCAAAGTTTGAAAAACAAATATGTCAGGGAGTCTGGGGTTGTAGAAAAATTGATTAAGGATAATCATGTTTCCAAGAAGATGAAGAATTATATTGCACCTATCCCAGGGGAGATTCCTTATTTTTATAAGGATTTGAATTTTTATATCAATTACATTGCTTATGCACTATATAGTGTGTTGGGAGTAGATGTACGAGTTGAGAGGATTAGTAGAGATATCCTCATGATTGTTTTAGACATGCAGATCCCTCACATCAGCACCAACTATGACTACATCCAATATATAATAGATAGAATTCATGAAGGGTTTGTGTAGATTTAGAAAAAGGAGGCAAACCCTAGGTTTATGTAATATTCAGTACTAATGCATCTAATTTTGTACTACAACTTCCCTTTGATGGACTACAACAACTTGAGACCAAATAGATTCTTTCAAAATCAGCCCAACCCAATCTAATTCTGGTTGAGGGCATGTAATTATACTTCCAAAGATAATAATTTTAGTGCTTTTGAGAACTGGATGGTATAACCAGTCCTAAGGGCAATTGGTTTTTTAAAACAAGGTTACAAGTAAAGGTTCTACAACTATTTAGGCCTTGTGATTATGTGGACAGATGGACTAGAGATCATAACTGGGGGGATTTTTTTAATGAGAATAATTACACATTGATGAACTTCCATTCTCCCATTTCATGTGCCACCTAGCATTACTGCCATGCAATTCATTAGGCAGTTAATATTGATAGGTAAATAACATCTTGCCCCCCAGAGGAAGGGAACATTCACCATAAGAAAATTCAAAGTATGTGGTTTTACAATTGGAAAAGGGGATATAAATGTGATAAATGCATGGATAAGCCTCTATACAATGAATGTTTCCCTATGCAGATATGTAGATACTGAGGGTTTCATCCTGGGTGTTAGGAAATTGCTTGTCCCTTCCATTCCATATAATAGAGAGCATGAGAAGTCCATGAAAGATTACCTCATTAGAAATATGATGAAGGATGAAGAAGTGAATATAAGGGAAAACAAGTTCAATGAATTGATGGATTTGGAGAGGAAAGTGAAGAGAAAGGGATACACCTTTGGTTATTTTTCCCACAAATGCCCTACTTGCACAGGCTTGATGCAATGATCCAATCCCATAATTTATTGTGTAATGAGTTAGAAGACATAGTATTGGAAAAGGAGAAGAAGAAGAAAGAATATTCTTCTTTTCAGTATGAAGATGATAGTGAGGGGGAATGCTATGTTCGTAACCCAGCTCCTATGGATCGACAAATGATAGAAGGACAACCAGCAGAAGATGAACAAGCTGACAATGTTATTGATTTAACACAAGTCCCAGAGACTAAAGTGACAGAGGAGACCCCACTCAAAAGGAGGAAAGTGGAACTTGGGGAGCATTCACTGAAAGGATAGAAGAAAAGGGATAGAATAGGTGCTCTAATCCCAAGAGATAGAGCCTATGATCATGAGATCATAAAGAAGATCCTACAAGGAAAAAAGTTGTTAAAGGACACCCAAGAAGAAATTGAATTGCCTTTATTAACTTGCACTGATGAGAGAACATTTCAACAACATGAATTCTTGAGTGATGATAATTTCATCAAGACAAAATAATTCAAGGAGTTCCTCATTTGAAACAAACACAGAAAAGTGGAAGAACATTTACAATTGGCTAGAGATGAACTAGTAACAAAAGAAGCTTTAGAAGAGGTACATGATTATGATCCTGAATCAGAACAAATAAATCCTAATGAGGCCAGGCAACTACTAAAAGCTAGTGGGATGTTTCTAGTAGAAGGATGGGATCTTTCTTCTTCATTCATTATAGACCAAATCAGGAAGCATCCCAATGTAAAATTCTCCTCAAAAATTCAGGTAGGTGAAATGGTAAGGGGATTTGGATATAATCCAAAATCCTAGGCACTAGCAATTTGGAGCTTAGGTCCTAAAGATCAAAATCCTTCAGTGGTGAGCATAAAGGAGAAAATGGTTGGAAACCAAATTGTCTGGTCCCTCCAAAACATAGGAGACTTGGAAATTTCACAAGTTCTCACACATTTTGCTCAGCTCAATGAGGCTAAAATAGCCTAATTGTCAGAAAAATTTAGTAAACTGACAACTGATACAAGTGCAATTTTAAAGGATAGGGAGTTGTGTAAGATACAAATCCATAATCATGATAAGATGATTAAAGAGTTGAAAAAAGAGTTGATGGAAAGGCCCGAGGTTGCTCCTACAAAACCTAAAGAAGTAGCTGAGGCTAAAATACAAACCGAGTTGGCAGCAAAGAAAACAAAGGAGGTTGTCAAAGAGCACAATAGTGTAGTTATGGGTGCCCTATTCCACATTTTGCAGCACAAAATAAAAATTTTTAAGGATAAGGTAGATGTAGTATTTTATGCTTATTGAAAACTAACAGGGTTACATGCTAAGGTTGCAAACTATGTAAAAATTTTCAACCTCTATTATGCTACATGGTCAGTAAGCCCTAACATTTTTGAAAGGTTGGCATCATTGCAACCTTTAAGAGCTAATTTTCTAGAGATAGTTGTCCAAGTTTCAGAGGAAATAAACAAGATAGGATTCACTTTATCTTTCTTTAAAGGTAAAGTAGATCAAATAGAGGCCATAATGAAGATGTTTGGGCCAAAATAAAATAGTTTTATACCATCAATTAAGATACATGATAACAAAATCAAGCCATTAGGGGCATGGATCACTGAGTTTCACAATGTGATTCCAAATAAAGATATATATATTTCTGACAATGGTGAGCTTGATATGGAAAGGTATAATGAGATTTTGGATGAAGCCTTCAAGGTTGAAATAGACTTCAATAAGTTTGTGGTAGATGTTAAGAACATAACAGATGCCAGATGGGATAGGTTGAAGACAAAGCTAGAGAATATTCAAGGCTTCAACTGGCCAACTAATGTAGAGGTCACAACATGGGAGACATTGACAAAGACCAAGAAAAAGAAGGTTGTGGACATGGATTTAGACATTTTGGATATAGAGTAGAAGACACCTAGAACCTGCTCTCCGAGCACAAGAAGGTTAGCAATCTCAAAGACTAGTGTAAGTTAGCCTTTATTGACAGTCACTAGGTCTTGAGGAAATATCAGATGCTATCTTGAATAACTATAGACAAAGGTGCTAGAGCTCATTAGAAGACAAATATGAAACCAGATTTTGGTTTTCAAGAGATTTAATATTTCCACCGCCAAAGGGATCAACTAAAAGTTTTGTTTTTAGTGTCTTTAGGATTGTCTTAGTCATATGAAGCTTGTTGCATCCTTAATATTTAAGGATTCCAAGATGACTAATGCCAACTATAAGTAGCAATTTGTAACATTTTGTAAAGGATGATAAAATAAAGGTTTCAAGGTAGACTTTTGAATAGTGTCTTTGTTTTTAGCTTTCGGTCATTCTATATGTATTGAAATCAAGATTATTAATAAAATTCAATGTAATTTCTAGTCTCGAATCATTGATGTCTTTTTGAATTTATATTTATCTCTTGTATGTTTAATTTGTGAGGAATCTTAAATATACTAGTTATAAGGTAACTATATTGTTATTTGTGAGTTGCTTTCAAGGAGGGTTTAAATCTTGCAAATAATTCCAAAGGGTTGGGATTTTATGCAGGAATTTGATACAAGGGATTTGAGAGTGAGAGGATAGTTTGTGAGGTAGTCTATCTGAAATTTTACTTTTGATTCAATTAATTGTCTTTGGTAAATGTATGTTTCATGGTGACTCTATGACCCAAGATTAGGCACTGGTAAAGTTTTGATAAGTAGTCATTATAATCAAATCACTCAAATATTAATTAATTTTTACTTTATGTTATCTGAAGAATACATGTTTAGATACTTTTTTGAATACAATTAATTACAGTGATTCCTTGAAGATAGAATCAATAGGTTATCCTTCCTAAGCCAAGTGGCCTAAAAAGAAGAAGGATCATGAATCCTTGATCCACTGTCAAATTTCTTGAAAATCAGTAGTCTGTTGAAGGTGCACCTGCCTAGGTCTATGGAGCCGAAAGTGAAGAAGGAATATTATCCTTGTTAATTAGCATTTTCCCTGTATGAATATGAATTGGGAAACA
Source organism: Thuja plicata (assembly GCA_018584345.1). Classification (NCBI taxonomy): domain Eukaryota; kingdom Viridiplantae; phylum Streptophyta; class Pinopsida; order Cupressales; family Cupressaceae; genus Thuja; species Thuja plicata. The sequence goes on from MU226669.1 coordinate 249,480, forward strand.
AAGAGTCAAGCATTTACTTCTATATATTGATTCTAGAATAAAAAGTGTTAACACAAATCTGATCATACAAGCTGAGGAATAGAGCCAATAATTCTGCAGACATCAATCAATAGAGAAGAAACATCATTCACCAAGAAAAAAGAAGAAAGAAGGGGAGAAAAGGAATTGAAGATAACATTGATCAAAGAGGTATTATGGACTAACAATAGATCTGAAAATCTATATGTCAAAGTTGTATTTTTGAATAGATCATTTAATGTTTCAATTTAACCATTGACTCTGAAAATCTATTAACCGAGTGGGATTCAACCATCCTTATTATTTTGAGATAATTAAGAGTATCAAAAGGTTTTCATGTTGACAACATAGTGAATCCTAGGTCAAATGATAAACTTTTAGTTTTAAATCCTCTAGCAAGGTTGCACTTAAAAGTGTGTTTTTAACCTTTACCAAAGTCGTCTCTTCACCGAGATCACTTTAGAAGAGTTAAAATTTTAGGTTACCGATACCAAGTGATTTTTCCCTTAATAGGGTTTCCACATTAAAAATCCATGTATTAAATGTGTATATGGTTCATTACTTTGATGTTTTTCTTTACACACTACTAAAATAGAATTGGTCGATAAACACTAAGTTTATTTACTACTATTTGGTAAAGGCTAAGAAAATATAAATACTATAGTCACCAAGCAGTATATAATTGATAAGATTACTTAACGACATAAATATTGTAGGAAATAAAGATAACTGAAGGTATTATATATGTGATATAAGTTTTGGTCGGATTAATTTTTGAGTCTACTAATTCAACCCCCTCTAAGTTATTCTAACAATGGGTATCAGAGCTAGTGCACTTGCAAGAGAGTTTAAAGAATCGAGCTAAAGATCACAAGATGAGTAAAAGGGATATGCCTAAGTTGTAAAAAGACAAATTTGCATCATGGAAAAGTAGTATAAGACTCCTCCTATCATGTATTGGAAATGATGTCACTCAATACTTGTATACTGAATATGTTGCACCAATAGGATGTCTAGTTGTTGATCAATTGAGAGACAAACATGAACACAACTGTATGATGATAGAACTTCCTTCTTTACTATCCGATGCTGAATTTGAAGATGTCAAATCATGCACCACTGCAAAGAAAATGTGGGAAAAACTTAAGCTATTCCATGGAGGAGACACCAATGTGGTGAGAGCTAAGGTCTAGAGCCTAAGATGAAAGTTTCATGACATAAGAATTAAAGAAGGAGAAAACATCACTTAGTATAGGAGAAGAATCAAAGAAGTTGTCAATGATATCTGAGGAGTAGGAGATGTACTTGAAGAAGAAACATTGGTAAGTAAAATTATGATAACCTTACTGCCTATTTAGACTATTAGAGTATCTACAATTCAATAAATGAGAGTAGTAGAAAATAATAATGTTACTCTAGATAGTTTGATTGGTAGACTTATTTCATTTTAGATGAATGACTTTGACAACAGTTTCTTACCAACTATTGAGTCTGCATTCAAATCTTCTTTGAAAATAATTAAATCAAGTAATAAACACACTATGAGAAATGATAGTGAAAGTTATAGTGATGAAAATGAACTTGATGAAATTGAAGCACTAATGGCTAAAATATTTCAAAGAGGAAAAGGTAGATACAAAGGTTAATTACCATTGGTATGTTTTAATTGCAGTGAAATTGGACACTTTGTTGCTAGATGCCCTACCAAGAGAAAGGATAAAAGAAACAATGACATATCTTATGAAAATAAGTTTGACAGAAGTGATGACCAAGACTACCAAAGAAATTGACACTCTAACAAAAGAGATAACCAGGAATACAAGGACAAAGCCGAGAAGGCTTGGTACCTAGTTGAGAACAAATCTGAAAATAATGGCACCGAGTCTGATGAAGATATTGAGGTAGTATTTGTTGCTATTAAAGATGATTCAGATGAAGAAGAAAGTTATGTTGAGACTTTACTCATATCTAAGGTTAGAAAAAACAATGTTTGGATTATTGATAGTGGCTCTACTCACAACATGACTAGAGTTAAGGAAAAGTTTGAAACTTTTGAATATTATAATGGTGGAATAGTTAGGATGGGTAATGACTCACCTTGTCCAATTGAAGGTAAAGGAACCATCATATTGAGTAATGAAATTATATGTGAAAATGAATATTGGGTGAAAGGAATTAAATTTAATCTATTGTCTGTTTCCCATCTGAATAACATAGGACGCCGAGTTTTATTTGAAAAAAAAAAGGCAAAGATCTATAATGAAAAAAGAAGGTTGATCAGTACTGGTGAATAAAAAAAAGGTAAGCTATTCTATCTTGATCATATTAAGAACACTTGTTTATTGTCTATAAATGAATACATTTGGCTGTGGCATACAAGGTTATATTATGTGAAATTTGACAACATGGTTAGGATAAGCAAGAATATAAAAGTAAGAGAATTTTTGAGCATGTCAAAACCCAACCATGTCATGTGTAAGAATTGTCAAAAATGTAAAATGAAAAAGTCTAGTTTCAAGAGAATAACCTAAGCATCTAATTCTATTATGGAATTAGTCCATACTGAATTATGTTGACCAATGAGAAAAAAATTCTAGTATGGTGATAGATACTTCACTCTATTTTTTTATTATTATTCGAGGATGATGATTGTCATGTTCTTAAAAGAGATAACTAAAGAATTCAAGATGCTTGAAAGGTATAAAGCCATAGTTGAAAAGCAAAGTAGAAAAGAACTAAAATGTCTAAGGTCAGATAAAGGAGGAGAATTTATTTCTAAAGAATTCACTAACTTTTGTAATGAGAATGGAATCACAAGATAGGTTTCTCCATTGCGAACACCACAACAAAATGAGATTTCTAAAAGGAGGAATAGATCAATTGTTGATTGTTCTAGAACACTGATGATTGAAAAAGGCATGAGATAAAAATTCTAGAGATAAGATGTAAGTACTATTGTCTATAGATTAGACCGAGTTTAATTGAACAAAGATACCATTAAGACACCTTATGAGCTTTGGTATGGATACACACCAAATGTGAGTTACCTTAGAATATTTGGAAGTCAATGTTATATATTGAAAGATCATAGAAATGGGAAACTTGAATCCAATAGTGTTGAAGAAATATTTCTAGGATATACTACCAAAAGAAAAGTTTATAAAAGTCTTAACAAATTCTCTAACAAAATCATTCAAAGTGCAAATGTCAAAGTGGATGAATTTGCTGAGAAAAATGATGAGGAAAGAAGAAAGGAACTGATAGATTACAACATATTTTTCTATAATGAAGAACTTGACACTATGTCTGAGCAATAGTGTATCACTACCGAGTGACAGAACAATGCAACCAAGCAACAGGTTGCACACACTGAGAATTAGGAAAATGCTCACAATGCTAAATCGAGTGATGATGAAGATCAAAATAAAGGTCAAGATGATGATCAAAATGATGATCAAAGATATGAACATGTAATTTCCAAATATGTCAAAAGACACCATCCATAGGATCAGATCATAGGAGACAAACGAGATGGAATGAGAACAAGAAGTAAGTCGGTGAACACTAGATGTTTGATTTGTAATTTTGAGCCTAAATCTGTTAATACTACACTTGAGAATCAAGAATGGTTAAGTGCAATGAATGAAGAGATTGAGCAGATTGAGAAGAAGAAAATGTGAACATTAGTACCTAGATTGAGTGAAAAAAATGTCATTGGTACCAAATGGATATTCAGAAACAAACTGAATGAGAATGGAGAATTCACAAGGAACAAAGCAATATTGGTATGCATAGGGTATGCACAAGAAGAAGGTATTGAATATGGATAAAACTTTGCACCCATTGCTAGAATAGGAGTAAGAATTCTACTTTCTTATGTGGCTTTCAAAGGATTCAAATTATACCAAATGGATGTTAAATCTGCATTTCTAAATGGAATACTAGAAGAGGAGGTATACATTGAACAACCTGAAGGGTTTGTTGATCCTAACAAGACGAATATGGTTTGTAGACTACAAAAAGTCTTGTATGGATTGAAAAAAGAACTGAGAGCATGGTATGAAAGGATTCACTCTTATCTCATTAGTATTGGATTTTTAAGAACAACTGATAACATTAATTTGTATTTGAAAGGAGACATTGATGATAAAGTTCAGCTTGTTGAGATATTTGTAGATGATATCATATTTATAGGTAATGATATATAATGCAAAACATTTGCGGATGAAATGAGAAAAGAATTTGAGATTTTAATGTCTGGAGAGATCAATTTTTTTCTTGGTCTACAGATTCTACAACCTGATATAGACATCTACATCACATAATCAAAATACATCAAAGAAGTTTTGAAGATATTCAAAATAGAGGACTCCAAACCAATTGGAACTCCTATGGTAACTGGATGCAGATTGGAAAAGGAAGACAATTCAACCAAGGTAAATAAAACCTTATATAGATCTATGATTGGCAGACTAATGTATGTTGTACACACAAGACCAAACATACCACATGCAGTTGGTATAGTTGCAAGATTCTCTGCTAATCCCAAGGAATCACACATGAATTTTGTTAAAATAATTCTGAGATATCTAAAAAATACCAAAGACTATGGTCTGTGGTATAATAAAGAAGGGAAATTTGTGCTTCAAGCCTATACTGATGTTGATTGGGCTGGAAACATAGATGATAGAAAAAGCACAACAGAAGGAGAATTCTTTATGGGTGACACACTTGTCACATGGATAAGTAAAAAACAAGGATGCATATCTGAATCAACTATAGAAGTAGAATATGTGGCTGCTGCTACAAATTTCTCTAGCATTTCATGGATCAAGAAATTACTAAAAGGTATGGATAGAGAAATTCTTGAGCTAGTAATTATCTATTGTGATAATAAAAGTGCTATAACATTTCAAAGAACCTTGTGATGCATGCTAAGACAAAGAACATTTCTATTAAGTATCATTACTTGAGGGAACAAGTACAAGAGAAAGAGGTTGATACTAGAATATGTTCATTCCAAAGAACAATTAGGAGACATTCAAAAATCCATTGCAAAAAGATACATTTGAGTACCTGAGGAAGAGACTAGGGGTCTGACTCTTGTCTATTGGTCACTAAGATGACTAGAAGGCTACATCAACCTACATTATCAGAAGATGAAACATGTTGATCTAAGCTGAGATATGGACTGAAATGATATATCAATACAAGAAGGTACTTATCTAAACCGAACACCAGAGATATTGTTGCCTACTATAGAGTGGTATTCCAGAAGGACAAAATGGAGAGGAATATAATTTGTGATATATTTTTGTTTGGAATCACTGTCAAAGGGAGAGGAATATATCTATATAAAATATGTATCATGATCATCTAAAGGGAGAGAAAATAAATATCTATCAGGGAGAGGAAAAATCAAAGGGAGAGAAATGATCAGATAAAGAAGAAGTTTCTACAAAGGGAGTGAAATTCAAAGAAACAACCATCCATCCAAGGGTTAGAATTGAAGAAAGTGAACACTATAGATCTATCCAGAAAAGGGAGAAAAATTTCTACAACCAAGGGAGAGACATAATCAGAAGTTTCTACATCTATCCAGTGAAGGGAATCAAGAGATCACTCTGCAAGAATGAAATCTAAGCTAGAAGATCTTAGAGAGATTTAGATATTGAAATTCATTATAGAATAGTAAGTTTGGTATGATATGGCATATTTCATATTCTTTTGGTAGTATGTTTCCATCAATGCCAAAGGTAGAGATTGATGAACTATAAATGATTGAATGTTTAAAGATGATAAGTTGATGATCACTGAGGTGCAAAAAGTAAATGCAAGACATTAAATCAATTAATATATTGTATTGTTATTGATGTCAACCTTGTATAATCTGATTGGTCATATACATATTGTCGTAGAATTCAAGAAACCAAAGAGATAAATTTTATGTTATCAGTAAACATGAAAAGCCAGTATACAACAAGTGATAGTAAACACTGATAGACATTGCACATTGACAAACAGAGAGCCCCGAGGAGTTCAAAATGTATACCAAGCACCAAAACACCAAGCATAACTGAAGTGGTCACCAAGAAGAATTGATGTTGATGCCCGAGGACAACTAGATTTAATTACCAAGCAAAGTAAGAGTTGATCACCGATCATAACTAAAGTTAGAAAATGATAAAACACTTAGCTGGCAGGAGCTACCATTAGAGTTAACTTATTTATTAATTTTCGTTCATTAATCAATTGAACTAAATATTTAAAGATAGTTATATTCATAGTTGTCAAGGACAAATATATGGAATAAAACTAAAGAAAATATTTAAAGATTAAATCAATGCATGGTGAGATTTGTAGATCAACAGACAATCTATGCCAAGAACAAGAAAGACAAGGACAATGAATGGTGAAATAATGTTTATATAAAGAGACACTTGTAATTCATTATGAAAAAAGAGGAATGTTGAATATAATTCTGGTGAAGATAGAAGTCTTCATGTAGATCTGATCATACAGGCTGAGGAAAAGAGCCAAGAATTCTACAGACACTGAGTAATAGAGAAGCAACAAAATTCACCGAGTAGAAAGAAGAAAGAAGGGGAGAAAAGGAATTGAAGAGAACATTGATCAAAGAGGTATTATAAACTAAAAATAGATCTGAAAATATGCAAGTTAAAGTTGTATTGTTGAAGAGATCATTTATTATTTCTGTTTAACCATTCATTCAGAAACTCTCTTAACCAAGTGGGATTTAACCATCCTTATTGTATTGAGATACTCAAGAGTATCAAAATGTATTCATGTTGACGACATAGTGAGTGCTAGGTCAAATGATAAATTTTTAGTTTTCAATCCTCTAACAAGGTCGCACTTAAAAGTGTGTTTGTAACCTTTAATATGGTTGGCTCTTCACTGAGCTCACTTCAGGATAGTGAAAATTTTGTGTTACCGGTCCCAAGTGATTTTTCCCTTAACATGGTTTCTACATTAAAAATCCATGTGTTGAATGTGTATATGGTTCATTACTTTGATGTTTTTCTTTACACACTACTAAAACAAGATTGGTTGGTAAACACTAAGTTTATTTACTGCTATTCGGTAAAGACTAAGAATAAGTAAAGAGTATAGTCATCGAGAAGTATATTTTTGTTAAGATTACTTAAAAGCATACATTTTGTAGTACTGAAAGATAACTGAACATATTAAATATGTGATATAAGTTTTGGTTGGATTAATTTTTGAGGCCACTAATTCACCCCCCCAATTATTCTAACATATATACACACATATATAAACATATATACATATATATATATATATATATATATATATATGTATATGTACATGTGTATAT